>JAYESA010000003.1:148805338-149056088 GCA_036927795.1 Iris macrosiphon
GGTATTCGGGTATATGTGTGTGGATATCTATATATATAGGTATATACATACTTAGATATATATAAATATGGTAGATATCTATACTACCTAGCCTAGATTAATAACTAGGTGCATAATTAGTAGCTAGATAGCTAGTTAGAGGGGTTTTAGAGCGAAACCTCAATACCTTGAGATACCGAGGTATTTCAATACCTTAAGATAACCAAGGTATTGAGTTTCGAGCGGGGTTTTTGAGCAATAGCCTAGGAATAGTATTGGAGTGATTTTATATGTATATGTGTATATATTTATGCGTGCTAGCATAGGTTTTAGAGGGTATATGCGGGGTATATAGCCTAGGTTGAGGTATCGGATACCGAGGGTATCCCGGTATCTCAAGGAGGCGAGTTTGTGAGTTTTCTAGCTTAATTACCTCGGTTTGACCTAGAATTTTAGGAGCACCCTAGTTTGACCCAGACTTGACCGTAGTTGACTCGGTTGACCGCCAAAGTCAACTTTTGACCTAGTTTTGACCCAGAGTTGACTTTTTGGACCCAGAGTTGACTTTTTGACCCAGATTTCACCGGTTTGACCCGCTTGACCTAGAACGACCCTAGAAGCCTATTTTTAGTTGTTTTATATCTGTTTAACTCATCAGAACCCTGTTTAATCTTGTTTTTTGCATTAGGTCCTTGCGACATCGGTTCGGATCGCCAGTTGCTCAGGACGTCAGGCGAGTACATTCTCTGATAGTTTTCATTATTTGATGATTATTATGATTCAGCTTCTAGTATAGTATCATCTGATTATTCTGGCACAACACGGGACACTGACTGGTATTTCTGGATTTATTTACTTGCGACACGTACATTTCATGTTTCTGGCCTCTATTCTGGAATCACTACAGGCATCACCTACAGGCATCACTACAGGCATCATTCATGTTCAGGCT
The DNA here is from genome assembly GCA_036927795.1 of Iris macrosiphon. Taxonomy (NCBI): domain Eukaryota; kingdom Viridiplantae; phylum Streptophyta; class Magnoliopsida; order Asparagales; family Iridaceae; genus Iris; species Iris macrosiphon. The sequence goes on from JAYESA010000003.1 coordinate 148,806,270, forward strand.
GGACTCATCTTGATTTGCGTGTCGGGTCTTGGATCCACTTGTATTAGTCGGGGCAGGGAAATACTCGAGTAGACATGTAAATATTTCCATCTGGAATCATCAGGCATCACTCCCTCTGGTCTAATCTGGAATGATAGCAGCCGCGCACCCAGTGCGCGGTGAGCCGTACTTACCCCTAGCCGTTTACATGTCGAAACAAGTATTTCAAAGACACCGGGTTCATTCTTTATAGTCTGGGCTCTCATGCATTTCTTGACTTGTCTCACTTACATGTTTCTGGACTTGACTCACTACATGTTTTTTATGCTGGACTCACTACACGTTCATGTGCACGGACTTGATCTTAGCTTAGATTTCTTGTATCTTGCAGTTATTACTATCTTGATCTGATATCCATGCATCTTTACCTTTATGCACCAGTTATACACATTTTCTTGTTTCATACTTGCTTCATTCTTCTTGCTACTTGCTATAACTGTTTTATAGTTTTTATCATTTAAATGGAACTGCTGTTAGAGATGTACTTGCTCCAGTCCTGACTGGACATATTTTTTAGAGTATCCGGAGGAGTGGTGTCCGACGTTTTATGGACCTGAGCCTGTCGATGGTGCAGACAGGGACCCTCTAGCTTAGGGGTGATTTTCGGGTTGGTAGCCGGGATCACTGAGACTTTGTTGTTATTTTTTAGCTTTTAGCACCGGATTTGTCTCCGATTTTGGATTGAGACCTTGTTTGTATATTATTTTGGATATTGTTGTATTATTATTTTTGATGTTGTGGTGGTTGTAGTAGTTGTTGGTTAGACTTTATAGTTGTTAGACTTCTTTGTCATCTTATCGTGCTTAGACTCGTGATTGAGTATATTGTGGTTATCTTTATGATATTGCTCCTCCGTTTGGAGTTGAGATCTTGACAGGTTTATATATTGTTTGTGTGATTGCCCTCCTTTTGGAGAGGTCATGGCCAATTTTTGTGTGAGACTATTATCTAGAAAGTTGACCTAGACAGCGTTCTACCGCCGATGCTGCGGCGTAGGCTGGACGTACCCACGACTCATGCCCGATTTTCGGGTGCGGGTCGTGACACGATCCTATATATTTTCGTACTTGCATTATCAAGTACGTCAGACCATAGGACACCTGATACTATTCATTTAACAGAATCTTTTCTGATATATTCATGGTGATTATGTATATGTTACAGGATTTGTGGCATAGATATTATATACGTATAGCTATCATATGACTTGTTGCATTAGATATGATCTTGCATGTTATGAATATGAGACGTGAGGTTACATTGGGTGGAGAGAGTCTTACCATATTAAGGCTGATTATATTATATATATAGTTATTCTGGGAGTACCTTAGACTCTGACCAGAGCTTTGGCACACGTACTGGCTCTTCGAGATAATAAATGTTGCTATGGGTTTACCAAAGCCTTTAGTAGTTTCAGCCTGAGTATGATTAATGCTCTCACTTGCATATCACTTAGCTGGTTACTTGGGTTGCCCTATTGTTACATTTTTATATACTGCATTTATTTGGCTTGAGTTATTCTTGTACCTTGCTATGTCTCCTGAGGACCTGAAATCCGAATTATGTCCCAAGGTATAGCAGAAGAGATCTGCCCTGAGGTATACGTGACAGGAGCAAACATTGGAGCAGTATCAGTACCAGAGGACATGCCGGAAGATTTCTTCTGAGTATTTGCTTTATATACTCATTAATTTATGTTCTTGATACTCTATTTCATGTCTCGTGGATTAATGTATTAAACTTATTATCGGGTTGTTCCCCGAGACATTTATTGAGACTTGTCACGCCCCAGTCCCAAAATGACGAGGGACTGAGCACGTGAGCAATGGCCAGCAGCACGCACCGATGGACAACCCAATTTAATGGATCCATCAGGGCATGCTTAAGCTGTAGTCTAGCAATACTAAGTACAAGTCTCAGGTATTTCTAATCTCATCCACAGAAAGTCACAGATTAAAAGCCAGAAATTATGCAATGGAAATAAATACTGAAATCTCAAATAAGCTATCTCGGGAACAAATCCGAGAATTAGTCTGTTACATTTAAGAAAAGACAGGAATTTAAAATGCTGGAAATGGAAATACTGTATAACCGAAGCTGGTGCTCAAGAGAAGTCTTCGGCCACTATCTCGTCCCCTGTTCCTTGTTCTGCTCCAAGGAGTGCTCCAGTACCGTACACCTCGGGGTAGTTCTCCTCGGCTATACCTGGGGACATAGTCCATTCCAGGTCCTCAGGGGACATAACAAGGTACAGAAAATACAAGCCAAAACATATGCAGTGCAGCAATAAAATAGACAGCAGGGTAAATATATAAACCAGCTAGTGATATGCATGTGAGAGTTTTAGTCATACTCAGGCTGAGACTACTACAGGATCAGTGTCTAAGAAACCATAGCAGTATTTTCTAGAAGAGCCAGAACTTGTGCCAAAGCTCTGTATCAGAGACTAGGACACCTCCAGATAACATTATTTACATTATAATCAGCCTTGATATGGTAATACTCTCCCCACCCCATGTAATCTCACGTCACAGTTCCAGAATATATCAGGTACAAGTCACGCAAGTTTGAACTAATGCCATGAGTCAGGCTAGAATCTAAGCATGTAAACTGTAATGACACGAATATGTAACCTATACGGAATCACCAGGTATATCTCAGGCAATTCCGTCACATGAATAATGTCAAGTGTCCTGGGTTGAGCAGTTAAACAAGTTCCATAAGAAACTACCAGAAAATCGAGTAAAATACTATAATCAGAATTGTCTAAGAATTGGCAGGCTTTACTTGCCCACTGATGTATAACCAAGTCCAGGAGATATGTAGCAAGCTGCAAGTTTCGGCGAGGTACACTTGCCTGTGGTTCCGGCTATGTTTGCGGTTCTGACTTCGGTTGGATTTGCAGGCGGTACTCCGGTTACTGAAACAAACATCACCATCAGATCCAGAAAATATCAATCAGCTAGAAATGCCTATCCTTGGGTCCAATTTGGAGACAAGGGCAGAAACGGTAGTTTCGGGCCAAAACGGGGTCCACCGGTGGGCCCGCTTTGCACCGAAAAACGCGTCAGGGTCAATGGTCTCCAAATTTACCAAACTTAGAGTCCACAGATCAGAAACGCTGATACGAACCCAACGGAACTTTCAGAATTGAATTCCGATGAGCCGATCACAAAATCGCCCGTCGAGCGGGGCCTGTGGGGCCCACGACACGCGATTTCGTCAACGTTCTCAGAATCGAACCAAACTTGACCCACAGGACCAACGTATCGCTACGAGTCCGATGGCGCAAGTTTCGTCTCGATCCGACGTGTGTACACAAAGTTAGATCAAATTACAGAAAAGTCGGATACGGAGCGATGTCTGCGGATACGCGTTGATTCCGGTGTGCACGCACGCCCGAATCAGCTTCTGCGAAATTTCACACGTCCGTATCGACGAGGCGCTCGTGTCTGTGTAGACCGCACGCGACCAAGTCGTCCCGTTTGGCGGGGCGAACCCAGTTCCGGGGTGAATCGGGGTCTGAGTTTTTCCTGTTTTTGGATCGCGGTGTGCGATCACCACAGGACGCGATGTCCCGAACAGTTTGTCCGGACACCGAGAGGGTCATACAGGCTTCGCAACGCAATTTACGGAATCGAAATCGGGGTTACGAGCAGGAAGTTATGAGTACCTGAAGGGACCCGAAAAACCGGGGTTCGAGCTGTGTCCGACACGTGTCTGAACTAGGGTTGTGTCCGGGTCAAAGAGTCTTGTGTCCGGCCGTGTCCGACACGCCAGGACCCTAGGGTTAGGGTTTCGAACTCAGGCGGCCAGAGGCGGCGGCACGGCGGCGGGGAACCGGCCGGAGGGAGCTGGGGGCGGTCGAGTGGCCTCGGGTCGGGTGCTCGGTTCTGGAAGAGGGAGGAGGCGGGGAGTCGCTGGGGTCTCGAGCGCGGCGGCCTGGGGTCGTCGGCTGCGGCGGAGTTTTCGGATCGTGGGGGACGGGGTGACCGGCAGTGGGCCGGGTCGGGTCGGGCGGCGGGCTCCGGGTGAGCGGACCCGCCCGACCCGCTAACAACGGTTGGGGCTTGGGCTGCTATTAGGCTCGGCCCACTGGGCCGGGCCGGGCCCTAAAACCAAATAAAAAAAATATAATAAAAAATAAATAAAAACCAGTAATTAATTAATAAAAAAAATAGTTTTTAGGCTTTTTAAAATAGGTCTGAGGCCCAATAAATTCCAGAAAAAATTGCCCTAAGTCCAGTTTTTCATTTTACACCCAAAAATATTATTTTCATAATATTTTAATACTGTTTAATATCAATTAAAAATCATTTAATAATTCAAACCCTGTTTTTAAATTACAGAAAAATCCCAGAAAATTCCAGAAAATTGTTAAAAATCCAGATTTTAAAATTTTGAAAATTCAGGAGGTTTACAATCTACCCCCCTTAAGAGGATTGCGTCCTCGCAATCAAAGAATAACCGGTCAACAGAGATGACGCAGTCGCAAGCATCGTTTGAAAACACATCACAAGATATTTCAGGGAAATACCGTTTCCCTAATAATGAAAGTTATGCACTTCCAGGAAAATCTAGTTAAAATTATAACTTTTATGAAAATCAGGTTGTTATTAACAAGTTGCAATTTACTAGGTTGGGGCTGAGGTCACGAACCGACGGGCACGAACTATAACAAGACTAAAAACGGATAACTATAAATCACTTACTCGCTTCGGCTTCCTGCACAGTCATCGCGTAAGCTTGTCCTCGTCCTTGAGGTAGATTCCTCTGCTGCTGCTGAGCTTGCTGGTAGGGTGCTGCTCGAGGTGCTGGTGGAGTTTGCTGGTTCGCCCTTGGTGCTCCTTCTCTTCGCTCAGGGCAGTCTCTTACTGCATGCTGTCTGGATCCGCAGCCTAAGCATAGTCCGAGTTTACGTCTACATTCCTTCTCGACATGGCCTATCTTGCCGCAGTGGTAACAGGTAGGAAGGTAGAAGGCTTTTGGTGCTGCTGCTGGTGGCGAGCTTACTTGTTGACGCTTTGCAGACTCCTCTTGTGCTGCTTTGGCTGGTGCGGATGGGGACGGCCGCTTCAGTCTGGTCTCTCTCTTGGTGACGCGCTCTATGCGTCGAGCCGCGGCAAGAACGTCCGAGTATGATGTTGGTGCGACGGACCCAATTAGTTTCTGCAGCTCAATGTTCAGTCCGTCGAAGAATTTCTCGGCCTTCTCTTCCTCAGTCGGGATCAGTGTTGGGGCGAAGCGGCTCAACCGAATGAACTCAGCGTTGTACTCTTCCACCGTTATAGCCTCCTGAGTGAGGCGATTGAACTTGTCCCGCAGTTCTGATCGAGCGATGGCAGGTATGTACATCTCCTGGAAGAGTTTGGAGAACTCCTCCCAAGTGACTCGGTCTGGTCCGAGCCGTGTCTCCTCAGACAACCACCAGTGATGGGCGTTGTCCGTCAATTGCATTCGGACGGCAGTCATCCAGCGTTCCCGTGGAAGTTCAGCTGCTTCAAGTTGATGTCGTATGTTGGTGAGCCACTCATGAACTTCTGTGGGCTCCTCTTTGCCAGAAAAAGTGCGGGGCTTCAGTTGGCGGAAGTCAGTGATTGAGCCTGTAGTTGGCCGTCGAGCTGGTAGGTTGGCCTGCTCCAGTGCAGTTACAATGATGTCCCTCAAGAAATTAGCTTCACGACGCTGAGCCTCGTGTTGGATTTGTTGCTGTGCTTGCATCATCGCGTAGATCATTTGGAATATTTGCTGCCCGTCGATTGGCTGTCCTGGTGGGAACACGGGCATTGGTGGGACGAACTGCGGCGGAGGTGGGATGTCGTCGCGCCGGAATCGGGAGGTAGGTTGACCTGCCTGCTGGCTCTGTTGAGTTGTGGGGATTCCTCCGACTGGTGTTACGTCGTCGTCGTAGGTGACACCTGTAGCTTGTGGTGTTCTGACGGGAGTCTCGTTGCATTCTTGTAGGTCCATTTTCCTGTATCCAAAATAACCAATAAGAGGCGCACAGGAAACAAGGCAAGATGCAAGTTCAAGTTAGTTCGAATACGATACAGATATCAAAAACGATTCAAGCAAGTGGATGAGATTCTAAAATTTATCCTATCTTATTGCAGGCCTGTTCGGTCCCTCAATTGAAACCGAACAATTTAGTCGTAGACCTGCATGGGCCACCACAAAAACCATGTCACGCCCCAGTCCCAAAATGACGAGGGACTGAGCACGTGAGCAATGGCCAGCAGCACGCACCGATGGACAACCCAATTTAATGGATCCATCAGGGCATGCTTAAGCTGTAGTCTAGCAATACTAAGTACAAGTCTCAGGTATTTCTAATCTCATCCACAGAAAGTCACAGATTAAAAGCCAGAAATTATGCAATGGAAATAAATACTGAAATCTCAAATAAGCTATCTCGGGAACAAATCCGAGAATTAGTCTGTTACATTTAAGAAAAGACAGGAATTTAAAATGCTGGAAATAGAAATACTGTATAACCGAAGCTGGTGCTCAAGAGAAGTCTTCGGCCACTATCTCGTCCCCTGTTCCTTGTTCTGCTCCAAGGAGTGCTCCAGTACCGTACACCTCGGGGTAGTTCTCCTCGGCTATACCTGGGGACATAGTCCATTCCAGGTCCTCAGGGGACATAATAAGGTACAGAAAATACAAGCCAAAACATATGCAGTGCAGCAATAAAATAGACAGCAGGGTAAATATATAAACCAGCTAGTGATATGCATGTGAGAGTTTTAGTCATACTCAGGCTGAGACTACTACAGGATCAGTGTCTAAGAAACCATAGCAGTATTTTCTAGAAGAGCCAGAACTTGTGCCAAAGCTCTGTATCAGAGACTAGGACACCTCCAGATAACATTATTTATATTATAATCAGCCTTGATATGGTAATACTCTCCCCACCCCATGTAATCTCACGTCACAGTTCCAGAATATATCAGGTACAAGTCACGCAAGTTTGAACTAATGCCATGAGTCAGGCTAGAATCTAAGCATGTAAACTGTAATGACATGAATATGTAACCTATACGGAATCACCAGGTATATCTCAGGCAATTCCGTCACATGAATAGTGTCAGGTGTCCTGGGTTGAGCAGTTAAACAAGTTCCATAAGAAACTACCAGAAAATCGAGTAAAATACTATAATCAGAATTGTCTAAGAATTGGCAGGCTTTACTTGCCCACTGATGTATAACCAAGTCCAGGAGATATGTAGCAAGCTGCAAGTTTCGGCGAGGTACACTTGCCTGTGGTTCCGGCTATGTTTGCGGTTCTGACTTCGGTTGGATTTGCAGGCGGTACTCCGGTTGCTGAAACAAACATCACCATCAGATCCAGAAAATATCAATCAGCTAGAAACGCCTATCCTTGGGTCCAATTTGGAGACAAGGGCAGAAACGGTAGTTTCGGGCCAAAACGGGGTCCACCGGTGGGCCCGCTTTGCACCGAAAAACGCGTCAGGGTCAATGGTCTCCAAATTTACCAAACTTAGAGTCCACAGATCAGAAACGCTGATACGAACCCAACGGAACTTTCAGAATTGAATTCCGATGAGCCGATCACAAAATCGCCCGTCGAGCGGGGCCTATGGGGCCCACGACACGCGATTTCGTCAACGTTCTCAGAATCGAACCAAACTTGACCCACAGGACCAGCGTATCGCTACGAGTCCGATGGCGCAAGTTTTGTCTCGATCCGACGTGTGTACACAAAGTTAGGTCGAATTGCAGAAAAGTCGGATACGGAGCGATGTCTGCGGATACGCGTTGATTCCGGTGTGCACGCACGCCCGAATCAGCTTCTGCGAAATCCCACACATCCGTATCGACGAGGCGCTCGTGTCTGTGAAGACCGCACACGACCAAGTCGTCCCGTTTGGCGGGGCGAACCCAGTTCCGGGGTGAATCGGGGTCTGGGTTTTTCCTGTTTTTGGATCGCGGTGTGCGATCACCACAGGACGCGATGTCCCGAACAGTTTGTCCGGACACCGAGAGGGTCATACAGGCTTCGCAACGCAATTTACGGAATCGAAATCGGGGTTACGAGCAGGAAGTTATGAGTACCTGAAGGGACCCAAAAAACCGGGGTTCGAGCTGTGTCCGACACGTGTCTGAACTAGGGTTGTGTCCGGGTCAAAGAGTCTTGTGTCCGGCCGTGTCCGACACGCCAGGACCCTAGGGTTAGGGTTTCGAACTCAGGCGGCCAGAGGCGGCGGCACGGCGGCGGGGAACCGGCCGGAGGGAGCTGGGGGCGGTCGAGTGGCCTCGGGTCGGGTGCTCGGTTCTGGAAGAGGGAGGAGGCGGGGAGTCGCTGGGGTCTCGAGCGCGGCGGCCTGGGGTCGTCGGCTGCGGCGGAGTTTTCGGATCGTGGGGGACGGGGTGACCGGCAGTGGGCCGGGTCGGGTCGGGCGGCGGGCTCCGGGTGAGCGGACCCGCCCGACCCGCTAACAACGGTTGGGGCTTGGGCTGCTATTGGGCTCGGCCCACTGGGCCGGGCCGGGCCCTAAAACCAAATAAAAAAAATATAATAAAAAATAAATAAAAACCAGTAATTAATTAATAAAAAAATATAGTTTTTAGGCTTTTTAAAATAGGTCTAAGGCCCAATAAATTCCAGAAAAAATTGCCCTAAGTCCAGTTTTTCATTTTACACCCAAAAATATTATTTTCATAATATTTTAATACTGTTTAATATCAATTAAAAATCATTTAATAATTCAAACCCTGTTTTTAAATTACAGAAAAATCCCAGAAAATTCCAGAAAATTGTTAAAAATCCAGATTTTAAAATTTTGAAAATTCAGGGGGTTTACAATCTACCCCCCTTAAGAGGATTGCGTCCTCGCAATCAAAGAATAACCGGTCAACAGAGATGACGCAGTCGCAAGCATCGTTTGAAAACACATCACAAGATATTTCAGGGAAATACCGTTTCCCTAATAATGAAAGTTATGCACTTCCAGGAAAATCTAGTTAAAATTATAACTTTTATGAAAATCAGGTTGTTATTAACAAGTTGCAATTTACTAGGTTGGGGCTGAGGTCACGAACCGACGGGCACGAACTATAACAAGACTAAAAACGGATAACTATAAATCACTTACTCGCTTCGGCTTCCTGCACAGTCATCGCGTAAGCTTGTCCTCGTCCTTGAGGTAGATTCCTCTGCTGCTGCTGAGCTTGCTGGTAGGGTGCTGCTCGAGGTGCTGGTGGAGTTTGCTGGTTCGCCCTTGGTGCTCCTTCTCTTCGCTCAGGGCAGTCTCTTACTGCATGCTGTCTGGATCCGCAGCCTAAGCATAGTCCGAGTTTACGTCTACATTCCTTCTCGACATGGCCTATCTTGCCGCAGTGGTAACAGGTAGGAAGGTAGAAGGCTTTTGGTGCTGCTGCTGGTGGCGAGCTTACTTGTTGACGCTTTGCAGACTCCTCTTGTGCTGCTTTGGCTGGTGCGGATGGGGACGGCCGCTTCAGTCTGGTCTCTCTCTTGGTGACGCGCTCTATGCGTCGAGCCGCGGCAAGAACGTCCGAGTATGATGTTGGTGCGACGGACCCAATTAGTTTCTGCAGCTCAATGTTCAGTCCGTCGAAGAATTTCTCGGCCTTCTCTTCCTCAGTCGGGATCAGTGTTGGGGCGAAGCGGCTCAACCGAATGAACTCAGCGTTGTACTCTTCCACCGTCATAGCCTCCTGAGTGAGGCGATTGAACTTGTCCCGCAGTTCTGATCGAGCGATGGCAGGTATGTACATCTCCTGGAAGAGTTTGGAGAACTCCTCCCAAGTGACTCGGTCTGGTCCGAGCCGTGTCTCCTCAGACAACCACCAGTGATGGGCGTTGTCCGTCAATTGCATTCGGACGGCAGTCATCCAGCGTTCCCGTGGAAGTTCAGCTGCTTCAAGTTGATGTTGTATGTTGGTGAGCCACTCATGAACTTCTGTGGGCTCCTCTTTGCCAGAAAAAGTGCGGGGCTTCAGTTGGCGGAAGTCAGTGATTGAGCCTGTAGTTGGCCGTCGAGCTGGTAGGTTGGCCTGCTCCAGTGTAGTTACAATGATGTCCCTCAAGAAATTAGCTTCACGACGCTGAGCCTCGTGTTGGACTTGTTGCTGTGCTTGCATCATCGCGTAGATCATTTGGAATATTTGCTGCCCGTCGATTGGCTGTCCTGGTGGGAACACGGGCATTGGTGGGACGAACTGCGGCGGAGGTGGGATGTCGTCGCGCCGGAATCGGGAGGTAGGTTGACCTGCCTGCTGGCTCTGTTGAGTTGTGGGGATTCCTCCGACTGGTGTTACGTCGTCGTCGTTGGTGACACCTGTAGCTTGTGGTGTTCTGACGGGAGTCTCGTTGCATTCTTGTGGGTCCATTTCCCTGTATCCAAAATAACCAATAAGAGGCGCACAGGAAACAAGGCAAGATGCAAGTTCAAGTTAGTTCGAATACGATACAGATATCAAAAATGATTCAAGCAAGTGGATGAGATTCTAAAATTTATCCTATCTTATTGCAGGCCTGTTCGGTCCCTCAATTGAAACCGAACAATTTAGTCGTAGACCTGCATGGGCCACCACAAAAACCATGTCACGCCCCAGTCCCAAAATGACGAGGGACTGAGCACGTGAGCAATGGCCAGCAGCACGCACCGATGGACAACCCAATTTAATGGATCCATCAGGGCATGCTTAAGCTGTAGTCTAGCAATACTAAGTACAAGTCTCAGGTATTTCTAATCTCATCCACAGAAAGTCACAGATTAAAAGCCAAAAATTATGCAATGGAAATAAATACTGAAATCTCAAATAAGCTATCTCGGGAACAAATCCGAGAATTAGTCTGTTACATTTAAGAAAAGACAGGAATTTAAAATGCTGGAAATGGAAATACTGTATAACCGAAGCTGGTGCTCAAGAGAAGTCTTCGGCCACTATCTCGTCCCCTGTTCCTTGTTCTGCTCCAAGGAGTGCTCCAGTACCGTACACCTCGGGGTAGTTCTCCTCGGCTATACCTGGGGACATAGTCCATTCCAGGTCCTCAGGGGACATAACAAGGTACAGAAAATACAAGCCAAAACATATGCAGTGCAGCAATAAAATAGACAGCAGGGTAAATATATAAACCAGCTAGTGATATGCATGTGAGAGTTTTAGTCATACTCAGGCTGAGACTACTACAGGATCAGTGTCTAAGAAACCATAGCAGTATTTTCTAGAAGAGCCAGAACTTGTGCCAAAGCTCTGTATCAGAGACTAGGACACCTCCAGATAACATTATTTACATTATAATCAGCCTTGATATGGTAATACTCTCCCCACCCCATGTAATCTCACGTCACAGTTCCAGAATATATCAGGTACAAGTCACACAAGTTTGAACTAATGCCATGAGTCAGGCTAGAATCTAAGCATGTAAACTGTAATGACATGAATATGTAACCTATACGGAATCACCAGGTATATCTCAGGCAATTCCGTCACATGAATAGTGTCAGGTGTCCTGGGTTGAGCAGTTAAACAAGTTCCATAAGAAACTACCAAAAAATCGAGTAAAATACTATAATCAGAATTGTCTAAGAATTGGCAGGCTTTACTTGCCCACTGATGTATAACCAAGTCCAGGAGATATGTAGCAAGCTGCAAGTTTCGGCGAGGTACACTTGCCTGTGGTTTCGGCTATGTTTGCGGTTCTGACTTCGGTTGGATTTGCAGGCGGTACTCCGGTTGCTGAAACAAACATCACCATCAGATCCAGAAAATATCAATCAGCTAGAAACGCCTGTCCTTGGGTCCAATTTGGAGACAAGGGCAGAAACGGTAGTTTCGGGCCAAAACGGGGTCCACCGGTGGGCCCGCTTTGCACCGAAAAACGCGTCAGGGTCAATGGTCTCCAAATTTACCAAACTTAGAGTCCACAGATCAGAAACGCTGATACGAACCCAACGGAACTTTCAGAATTGAATTCCGATGAGCCGATCACAAAATCGCCCGTCGAGCGGGGCCTGTGGGGCCCACGACACGCGATTTCGTCAACGTTCTCAGAATCGAACCAAACTTGACCCACAGGACCAGCGTATCGCTACGAGTCCGATGGCGTAAGTTTCGTCTCGATCCGACGTGTGTACACAAAGTTAGGTCGAATTGCAGAAAAGTCGGATACGGAGCGATGTCTGCGGATACGCGTTGATTCCGGTGTGCACGCACGCCCGAATCAGCTTCTGCGAAATCCCACACGTCCGTATCGACGAGGCGCTCGTGTCTGTGAAGACCGCACGCGACCAAGTCGTCCCGTTTGGCGGGGCGAACCCAGTTCCGGGGTGAATCGGGGTCTGGGTTTTTCCTGTTTTTGGATCGCGGTGTGCGATCACCACAGGACGCGATGTCCCGAACAGTTTATCCGAACACCGAGAGGGTCATACAGGCTTCGCAACGCAATTTACGGAATCGAAATCGGGGTTACGAGCAGGAAGTTATGAGTACCTGAAGGGACCCGAAAAACCGGGGTTCGAGCTGTGTCCGACACGTGTCTGAACTAGGGTTGTGTCCGGGTCAAAGAGTTTTGTGTCCGGCCGTGTCCGACACGCCAGGACCCTAGGGTTAGGGTTTCGAACTCAGGCGGCCAGAGGCGGCGGCACGGCGGCGGAGAACCGGCCGGAGGGAGCTGGGGGCGGTCGAGTGGCCTCGGGTCGGGTGCTCGGTTCTGGAAGAGGGAGGAGGCGGGGAGTCGCTGGGGTCTCGAGCGCGGCGGCCTGGGGTCGTCGGCTGCGGCGGAGTTTTCGGATCGTGGGGGACGGGGTCACCGGCAGTGGGCCGGGTCGGGTCGGGCGGCGGGCTCCGGGTGAGCGGACCCGCCCGACCCGCTAACAACGGTTGGGGCTTGGGCTGCTATTGGGCTCGGCCCACTGGGCCGGGCAAGGCCCTAAAACCAAATAAAAAAAATATAATAAAAATAAATAAAAACCAGTAATTAATTAATAAAAAAAAATAGTTTTTAGGCTTTTTAAAATAGGTCTGAGGCCCAATAAATTCCAGAAAAAATTGCCCTAAGTCCAGTTTTTCATTTTACACCCAAAAATATTATTTTCATAATATTTTAATACTGTTTAATATCAATTAAAAATCATTTAATAATTCAAACCCTGTTTTTAAATTATAGAAAAATCCCAGAAAATTCCAGAAAATTGTTAAAAATCCAGATTTTAAAATTTTGAAAATTCAGGGGGTTTACAAGACTTGTTGATTATTATTTTATCTTGATTATTCTGATATTGATTGTGTTTATCTTTTGTGGATGAGATTAGAATTAGAAATGTGACATGAATCATAGACCCTTATTGTTGTTTTACAGATTAAGTACACTTTAATGGGTCCATTAAATTGGGTTTGCCCATTGGTGTGTGCTGCTGGCCATTGTCACGTGTCTAGTCCCTCGGTATTTTGGGATTGGGGCATGACATATAGTTTATGTTATCAATAATCAAGAATAGATAGATGGCTTTTTTCTCTCTATGGAACCATAATTCTATTATTTTTGACATTTTTTATCATACTATTTTCTAGAAAAAATTGGATATTTTTTCTCATCTTCGCATATGTATTCATCTGTTACTATAAATCTCTGCTATTACAATAAGACTTCAAAATGGCTCAAAAGTGAGCCGTCTAAGTCGTATGTCAATACTCTATTAAATATATTTTAAAAAAAATTAACTTTTGCACTTATCTCTAGCCTAACCGAAAATTTTCTATTTTCTAAAACAAAACCGGAAGATAAAATTTAAAAATTTTACGGAATATAAAAACGTAGTGTACAAAAAATAAAAAATTTAAAATCATTCTAACTACTTATCGTATCCCCACAAAGTCTCAATATTTATATTCAATATTTAAATTTAATTCAAGTACATGGAATTATCTAACTAAACATATATTCAGATTGTAAAAATATATCTATAACAAGTTAATTAAAATATATTCAAATTATATTTAAAATAATTTAAATTTTATATAATTTTTTAATAATTTTGTTTTTACGTGCAACGCACGTGGAGATGACTAGTAATGTATAACCTTGCATCTGTTTTTTTTATTGAATATTTCTCAGGGGTAGCCATCAATGTTATTTTTCCTATGATGTTAAGTTACGTACTTATAATTGTTAGTCCCGAGATTGATCAAAGATGGTAGAACGCGGGCCATAGCAGAGTTGCTAGCGAGACCCGAAGGTCTGCTCTCTACTGGAACCCAAGTTGTCAACATCAGAGATTCACACAAGAGTTCATCATCCGATATTTCTCGATTCCAACGAAGCACGAACCAAGAACATGTTACAAACTGGCTCCGAAGAAAATAAAGATTACAACAAGAAACAAGTAAAACGTTCTTCTTTTTACATTCGCAGACGCTACAATGAGAAAGAACGAAGCAAAAAAAAACTGAAAAGAAGCTCCTTGCCGGGTGGTCAAAATTATCGTTGCTCAAAGCAATATTCCCCGTACATACGATCTGCCCCCAGGAACCAGCAAGTTCACAAAAGAACTTCTGGAATGCTCAAAGTCACATTCGAAAATAATCAAAAACACCATGTGAGAGGGAGACACTTTGGGCCGCCTACGATATGGTGTTCTCAATTTTTCATGTGCGTTCTCTCTCCTCTAATGAAAGATGAGGTCCTCTATATAAATAGAAGAAAATAACACATATGCGGCCTGAGAAACACCAGGCCGCATATGCGTTGACCGACCAGATCCCCCAAAACCGGGTGTCAATGCTGCAGGCGCCGCCTCAGCCGTTGGTAACGTTGTACTGCACGAGGCAGACAGCGCCGCCAAACACAGAAAGCAGCCGCTCGCGCCGCATGCGCCGCATATTCCGGAAGTCGTAAAAAATATGTGTAGCATGCGCCGCCAAAAGCAGACCATGTCCCCTCCACATGTGACTCGCTCATCCAAACCTGGCCGCATAGCGTCAAGACGCATAGCCCCAGGCCGCATAGCGCTTAGCCACAAAGACCCTGGCCGCATAGCCCCTGGCCACATAACGCAAGGTCGCATAACCAATGGCCACATAACACATGAACGCATAGTGCCTAGGCCGCATAGCGCCAGGCCGCATGCGCCACGAAGCATGTGCTCGAGCTAGCAATCGTGTATGCAACTCACACATAAATGAGTGCACAAGCGCCATACGATGATGTTGACGTGCTAAGTGCAAAGTGCGCCAATAAAGCGCCACTTTGCGCCCTTGAGCTCGTGCCCGAGTCCGAGTACAACTCTGTGTCGCTAAGCCCCTTCAGGACATAGCTTCTAAGGGAAACTTTCCAAAGATGGTGACAAAATAAAGATTATCTTAATGGAGTTCACACATAAACCGTCCATGAAAAGTCAACTCATATGGGCCTCCAACCCATGTGCATATACCAATACTAAGCATAGCTATATATTGAGATATACACATTGGTGGTTTTCCAATGTGGGACTATAACTCCCAAAGCTAAGTGGAAAACACCAATAATCCCCTATATATATCATAATATATGGTCGAGCATTCCTCACAGTGACTGCCATCATGCATTATGATAGATTTTGCCGATGACTTGAATCTTTCTACATGAGTCAAACTACATTATGATACAAGAATGAACTAGGCCTTGAATTCTGTACCATAGATGATTTCTTTTCACTCACACAATGACCTCAGCTGTGGCATCCGGTCGCACGTTAAAGGCCATGTGCTGACCTGGTCTCAGTATATTTATCTTGGGCATCTACAAGATTTCCCTTAAGAGACGGCCTATATCTCTATCCATACACTTAGGTGAGTTCTTTTACTATAAAGAGTTTATTATCCGGCATGAAGCATTGCGCTTCTGTGCAGTGCTACGCCGCATAACATGGTTGTGGTGCCATGTTCCCCCTATTCGGGGAGCACGGCTAAGAAATACAAATCGGTATCATTCGATCGGGATAGATTGAATCAAGATCTTATCCTCGTTGTGGATTTACTTCTTCGGAATCGATTCCCATATTCGATGGACCATGCCTCAAGGATGGACTTAACGGCAGAGTCAAGAGGGACTTCTCCGCTGCAAGTTTTCTTGCCTAGTTTTTGTTGTCGCCTTGTTGCTTTCGTGCTTCTGAGTTGGTTTTCGGATTTGCGTTTTCTTGAATGGTTACGATGGATTTTATTGCTTTCATTCATTGAACTGTATTTTGTTCCGATCTTGGAAAGAGTAGAAGAGGTATTGATCATCTGTTCGTGGCAATGCAGGTGATCGTACAGTAGACGTCGTGCGAGCAGAGTCTTGAAGCACATCTTTCCTTTCCTCTCTCCAACCAACTTGTGAGTGGCTATATTTCGATTCAGTTGACCCTTCTTACAAGTCTTCACATCTAAAATCTTGCCTTCTTGATTGTTTCGATCAAACGATACCATAATAACTAAAAGATATCAAGATAAATAAAGGAATATACTTGGATTATTTGTGCTTGTCAACCAACTTGAAAACGGTTACCTTATTGTATGGTAGTTCACTTAGAATGTTCTTTTATAATATTTTAATTCAAGTTAGAATATATACTTCTTCTATAATTGTGTTGTGTATAGAATACACCTCGCTATGCAATGAATGTATACTTTTTTTATAATTGTGCTATGTATATAATACAATTTGCTATACAATAAACTGATCAGGGAGACTATGCAAAATAGATCATGTCATATCACTTGTCTCGTGCTCATATTGCCTTAAACTGCATTAATTGATAACTTAGTATAGACGTCGTTTGATCATGGACAACTTGTGTACAAGGTCTATGGTTCCTACGGATGGTCACTGGGGCACTGGCACCGATCCGATCCGGACGGAACTTCACGATAGTCTCACGTGTTGGACGGGATGGCGTGTAGCGCCTCACGTGCTTTCGTTGCATACCATCCTCGTTCAAGACTATAACTCGTCCATTATGGCATCATGCCAGTGATCCACACGTATATTTAAACTATGCAAGCTAACTATGTCTTCATGGCAAGGAAGGTCATGGTAAGTATTTTGCAGGTGGTTCAGATGGGAAGGTAAAAGTCACCGAACGGTGACATGTATATTTCAGTAAATTTTTATATTTAATGCTTGCTTGTAAAATGAACTAAGGCAAGATAGAAAGACCAAAAAATAAATTGCACGCTTCATATAAACAACGTGTTGATTGGTATAGTTGGGTTAGCTCGCCTTCACCAGTGCATTTTGATGTACTAACCCTTGTTGCAACTGGTTCTCCGCACCAATAAGATCCTGCAAGAAGCTAAAGCAACTTTCCAATCCAGTCCACTTACCGGCATGTCCAGTTCGTGCCCTTGACGTATGTTTTGCAAGATCCAGGAGCTCATGCACATAATTTATGCAGCTCCGGGAAAAGGCGATAGCTTCGCCTGAAGGTGTCTATAGCATTTTAAAGTTTTAGTAAAGGGATTTAATGTACAGGACGATTATCTTATTTTGCGTCCACTTTTGTAAGCCCTGTGGCAACTATCTGACTCGTTCAAGAGTTTGTAAAAAGATGTTCATTAGCAATAAAGAGAACATTTCCATGTTTCGACATTGTGTTTCATTTATCTGCGTACTCTGAATTCGTGATCGTTATATAAAGATACCTTTGCCTTATGCAATGCGCAACCTAGGCACACACGGTGTCACGCCCGGGGGACGAATATCGATTCTACTGAAATTGGGACGTGACATATTGGTATCAGAGAATAGCTTCAAGTTCCTTTGACCCTCGTGTCAAAAAAGTTCCTTTAATGATCTATTTCTAATGCGAACTCTTGAACACGTTTGGCCAAAATGAGATACGTTCTATACAATGAGTCCATAATACATTTTGAGCCTGATGTAGTTACCTTTTTTTGAAGGAATGACTCAAGCGCAAGCATCAGCGCTAGCACCTGGAGAGGTGCAAGCCCAGGAAAGTAGTTCTGGCACATCGGGAAGTTCCAGAAGCCAGCGAGCCATGCCCCTTGTTGACCCGATTGAGCAAATGATGTGGATACTTGAAGCAAGCCAACCGAGGGATGGGGCTCGTTATGAGCGAGCCGAGAAGTGGGCAGAAGAACGACAGAGCAAGTTCGAAGGCAATCTAGAAGCCCAATTTGTAGTCCAACAAAAGCAGGTAGATGCCCTGCAACAGATCGTTCAGACCTTGGCCTCTAATTATTCCGTAATGACAGCAGCGGTATCGGGGGAGCGACCCACGCCTGAAGTCAAAATGCCTCAAACTCTAAAGAAGAAGGAAGTGACTACCTTCGACTTTGCCGACTTTAAGAAGGTCTGCAACATGCCTTTCAAAGGGACTGAGGATCCGATCGTGGCTCTAGATTGGCTGGCAGAACTTGAAGATCATTTCAAATTGCTAGAGGTACCTGAGGAAAAACGTGTTGTGTGTGCCCAACTGTATCTCCGTTTGAACGCGCACGATTGGTAGGACGTGCATCAAAGATCTCTCTCAGTAGGCAATAAA
Source organism: Iris macrosiphon (assembly GCA_036927795.1). Taxonomy (NCBI): domain Eukaryota; kingdom Viridiplantae; phylum Streptophyta; class Magnoliopsida; order Asparagales; family Iridaceae; genus Iris; species Iris macrosiphon. The sequence continues at coordinate 148,824,821 of JAYESA010000003.1, forward strand.
GAGGAGACGATCACGTGGGCTACCTTCCGTGGCACTTTTGAAGAGGAGTTCATACCCCCTCCCGTTTGTCGGCAAAAGGAGAACGAGTTCGTGCAGCTCCGTCAAGGCAGAATGACAGTGAAGTAGTACTTCGCCGAATTCAACCGGTTAGCCAAATTTGCAAGCTCATATTTACCTTATGTGGTGAATCGTGTGAGACGATTCGAAGGCGGACTACGACCTGCTATCCATGCGCACGTAGTTGTTCCCCAATATCTGACTATGCGGGAAGTCCTCAATCATGCCTTTTCTTGAACCGCAGTATCCACTAGTTGCTGCCGACACTGTGCATACTTCCAATCACAAGCGTTATAGCAACACGGAAGAAAACATCGCTCCAAACCATCCAAATAATTGCGTTCAGTAAAAAAAAATCCAGGGCAACCATGTTTCTTCTATAAGAAGTCGGGGCACACGGCCGAAAATTGTCGCAAGAAGCACGGATTATGCCTCATTTGTGTTGATCCAAACCATAGAATTCGTGACTGTCCGTGCTACTCAGTCACCATCCTCAACATTCAAATCATGCCACAGCTCCTCAAGCCAACCGAGCCGTGCCATAGCAAGGGCGTCGTCAAGCTCAAGGCCGGGTGTACACTTTGACACAAAAATAAGCCCTGTCATCGGACACCGTTGTGTCAGGTATATTAATTTTTATTAACATACATGCTCGTGTGCTATTTGATTCTGGTGCAACACATAGCTTTATATTCATAAATTTTTAGTGGAAAACATGGTAGAAATGACATCATTATATCTAGACCTTAGTGTTAACACCCCATCGGACATGAAGATACATGTTCGTTTAGTAGGTCAGGGCGCTCACATCTGTATTGGGGAAAGAAAACTCTCGCTCGATATGTTAGTCCGAGATGTTCGGGATTATGACATCATTTTGGGGATGGATTGGCTCGGCGCTTGATCGGCAACCATCGAATGTGCAGAAAAATAGATCATCTTTTGTCTACCTGGAGAGGCTGAATTATGCTACACAAGTGGTCCAACAATAGAAGCGTCAAGGACCTGCATGGTAATTTCTGCAATGTCAGCTCGACGGATGCAACACTCTGGATGCGAGGGATACTTAACGTCGGTTCGGGACACGTATCTGGATTGTGCAAATGTTGAGTCTTCTTCCGTTATGCAAGAGTTCCCTGATGTATTTCTGAGCGAGATACCTGGCATGCCACCCGACCGAGAAATCGAGTTCACCAAATACCTTCCCAAATACCCAACGGATTTCCAAAGCCCCGTACAGAATGGCCCATGCTGAACTAAAGGAGTTAAGGTGCCAAATACAAGAACTACTTGACCGTGGATATATTTGTCCGAGCGTGTCTACTTGGGGCACGCCTATACTCTTTGTAAAGAAGAAGGATGGAACATTGTGAGTCTGCATAGACTATCGGGAGCTTGAATTATGCACCTGATGATGCTCGAGTACACAAACTGTCTGATGCTTTCCTTTGGATTAGGCTTCTTCATCTTAATGTTACACCTGAGGAGTATCGACCCTGATACCCAAAGCATGTGACCAATTATCTTCTGCAGAGAGCTTGTGCCTGAGCAAGCCTACCTGGCATCTAGATTGACTTATATCCTTAGGATGACCTCCGTGATCCCATGTCTTAAAACAGGACAAAAGGACGTCTTTGTTCTAGTGGCACTTCTATATCCACAGTTGAAATTTAGCAAGTCGTCCACATAGATACAAAAGATGACCCTTTTTTTATCAGCGAACTTTGTGTACACACACTAGTCTGTCTTGTTGATCCTGCGACAACTTTGACTAGATGACTTGTCAAATTTCTGCCGCCACATCCTGGGATTTGCTTCAGATCATTTTGAGATATCACCATCCCGCATATTATCTTCAAACCTGAATGAATAATTATTTCTGTTGTCTTTTTATCTCTCATGGCCGTCTTCCTTCATCTGATAAACAATCAGCTTATGAATAGCAGCTATGGCAATCATCATCCTGATATATGACACCCACAATGTAAACCCCCTAATTCTTTCAAAATTTTTAAACTGGATTTTTCAGAATTTTCTGGGATTTTTTTGGAATTTTTGCTAATTAAAAACAAGGTGATTTTTACGTTAAATAAAATTAAATATTTTTAAAATATATTAAAATATTATAAAAATAATATTTTATGGTGTAAAATAAAAAACTGGACTTAGAGAAATTTTTCTGGAAATTTTTGGGCCCCGGACCTATTTTTTTCACCTCAAAAACTATTTATTTAAATACTTATCTATTATTTATTTATTTATTTAATTTATTAACCCAGCCAGCCCAGCCCAATCCGGCCCAAACCGTGGCCCAGCCCAATCGGGCCCAAACCCTAGCCCAGCCCATGGGCTATCGGGTCGGGTCCGCCCGACCGAACCCGACCCGCCCGTGCCCGAACCCGCACCCCCCCCACGACCCCCGCTGCCCGATTCCCCTGCCGCCCGCTCGGCCACGCGCAGCGCCGCCCGCGCTTCCCGGCCGCCCCGCCCGCTCCACTCGGCCCACGCCCTGCCACGACGCCCGCCTCACCCGGCGCCTCCCCCGCTCGGCCCCGCTCCTCTTCCCCCTATTTAAACCCCGCCCCAGACTTCTCCCTCCGCCACCACGACCACCACGCCGCCACCGCCTCCCCGCCGTGCCGCTGCCAGCGCCTCCAGCCGCCGCCACCGGCTCCGTCCCCAGCCGCCTCCCCTCTCCCTCGGCGGCTCTCCCGACCCAGCAGTGGCCCACGCCCCAGCAGCAGCCCGCTCCGGCCGCCGTGCCCTGTGCCGCCGCCTCCCGCGCACCGCCGTCCGACGTACAGCGCTGCCCCCCAGCTCCCTCTGGCCGGCCTCCCCCGCCGCAGCTCCGGCCAGCAAACCCTAACCCTAGGTCTCGCGTGTGTCGGACACGTGTCGGACACGTGACGGACACGGTAAATTTTGGGTTTTTTGGACCCAGTTCAGGTACGCGTATCTCCCTGCTCATTTACCCATTTTTGATTCCGTCAGTTGTATCCTGAACCCTGCGTGACCCTCTCGGTGCCCGTGTAGCCCGCTCGGGGCATCGCGTCCTATGGCGATCGTGAACCGCGATCCAAAAATAGGAAAAACAACGTCCTATTTCACCCCGGAACTGAGTACGCCCCGCCAAACGGGACGACTTGGTCGCGCGCGGTCTTCACAGATATGTGCGCGTCATTGATACGGACGTGTGAGATTTCGCGGAAGTCGATTCGGATGTGCGTGCACACCGGAATCAACGCGTATCCGCAGACACCGTCCCGTATCTGCCCTTCCTAGAACAAGTTATAACTTTGTGTACACACGTCGGATCGAAACGAAACTTACGCCATCAGACTCGTAGCAATACGCTGATCCTGTGACCCAAGTTTGGTTCGAATCCGAGAACGTTGACGAAATCGCGTGTCGTGGGCCCCGTAGGCCCTACTCAACGGGCGATTTTGTGACCGGCTCATCGGAATCTAATTCTGGAAGTTTCGTTGAGTTCGTATCAGCGTTCCTGACTTGTTGACACTAAGTAGGACGAATTTGGAGACCTTGATCCTGACATGTTTTATTTCGGTGCAAAGCGGGCCCACATGCGGACCCCGTTTTGACCCGAAATTGTCATTTTCGCCCGTGTCCAAATTGGACTCAAGAACAGGCATTTCTAGCTATTTGATATCTTCTGAGCATGATGTTAATGGTTATTTCAGCATCCGGATGCATATCTAGAAATTTCCCGAGGATAGAACCGTAGTTGGAATCCAAACATCAGGCAAATACCTACACTTCAAGTTTATTCTTTATATATGATAATTAGTTCCTTGATCTACTAGCACCATTGGATGATTACACTTAGTGTTAGAATTTTGGATTTCATGTCTCGATTTTTGTGTCGGGAGGGAGGATACTAGGAGGCATGTGGTCTACCCTTTCCACCATGTCATGACTGCTAGCTGTTGAGTACGCGACTGTACCATCAGCCTTATACTCGATTGTTCCTGACTGCTAGCCGTCTATGACGTGCCTTATTAGCCTTATAACCCCCTACATGCCAACTATGTATTCTAAATACACAATTTCACACACATAGTTTCTTTGTCATGTTGCAGTTCCATTTTCTTGTCTCATTATCTTCCTGTTTTACTCATATCCCTGATTTATAGCAATTAACCCTTAGTTAATTTTACTACTTATTATGTATAATTTTTATCGTGATACTTAGTCATTTTTTACTACTTGTCATAATTATTTAGTTTAAGCTTTGTTGTGTATTGGTACTTTGCTCCTTTCCTGACTGGATCCGTTGACATTTAGGCGATGATGAGGACTATGCCCCCACCTTTTATGGCCCATATGACGTAGCAGATGATACTATTGAGGAGCCTATTCCTACTCAGGAGACTACTTTTGAGGAGTAGTTAGCCAGTTAGCTAGTATTTTCTTTCAGCATAGTACTCAGATTTGTCCCCGATTTATCTTCTGGTTCTGTATTAAACTGTGGATTTGGATGTCACAAAATTTGTCTTATGAAATCTTAGCATTCCTATTTCCTGTTATTATCCTTGCCTATTTATTCTTGTGAATGAGCTAGATTTTAAATTACCTGTGAATGTGACCTAGACAGCGTACTACCGCCGACACTGCGGCGTAGGCTGGACGTACTCGCGAACCGGTGCCTGAATTATCTGGGTGCGGGTCGTGATGCGTTTTTATGGTGGCCCATGTAGGTTAGAGTGTAATATCCTAGGACAGAGAATGAAATAATATTGAGGATTTTAGGAAAAGCTCATTCACAGAATAGGATCTTTTATTTCAAATCTTGACATCATTCCTTAGTAAATTTTTCCCTATCATCCTTGATTTCCAAGTAATTTATTCTAATCCTACTATCCCTTAACCTTTCAGAATGGTTCAGACACGGAATACCGTAGGAGGCACATCCGAACCCGTCGAGCAGACTGTGCCTGAAACCCTTGCGCTCCCTCCGCCTCCAACTACTCCGACAGTTACTATGGATGGAGCGCAGCTACTCGGAGTATTCCAGGGACTTATAGAATCCCAGAGGGAACATACTGTCCTGCTACGAACTAGCCTTTCAGATGCTCTTCGATCCCAGGAGTCACCACAAAAGAGGCCAGAAAATGCCAAGGACTTCAAGAACCTTGGACCCATGGAATTCTATGGGACTGAAGGTATTCTCTATGCCGATGAATGGATAGAGAATGTGGAGCGACTCCTAAAAACTGCTCGGGTCCCTGATGATCTTAAGGTGGAATCTGCAAGCCTGCAACTATTCGACATAGCTCGGACTTGGTTTAGGGATGAACCTCAGTTATCTGCTCCTGAGCTCACTTGGGAGGATTTCAAGAGGCTGGTCAAGAAGAATTTCTATCCCGAAGTGGCTCGAGAAGCTCTCGAAAGTCAATTCGAGAGGCTGGAACAAGGTAATCTTTCTGTTGATGAGTACACTGCTGAATTTGGCAGACTGAGCCATTTTGCAGAATATATGGTTCGTACCCCTGAAGATAGAGCCCGTAGATTTAAGAAGGGGTTGTCTCCTGATATTCGCCTTGCTGTCACCACTAGCCGAGCTCGTACATACGAAGAAATCTTGAGCGTGGCACAAGGTGTTGAAAGAGACATGTGACCTAGACTAAAGCGGGAAAGGGATGCTGGAAGTATGGGACCCCACAAACGCCCATTCCAACAACAACTATAGCAGAGGGCCCCGCAACAAACCCAACGTCCTCTCCCTCGAACCACAGCACCCCAACAACAAACTCAAGGACAGAACCAACAAGCTCCCACTTGTGGCTATTGTCAAAAACAAGGTCACACTTGGCAAGTTTGTAGAAAGAGGCTAGGTGTCTGTCTATATTGCGGATCAGCAGCACATCAAATAAAGGACTGTCCTGCTGCTCAAGGACGCACAGCTGCACAAAATGTTTCAGTTCAGTCCAGGCCCCCCGCAGCGCAGCAGAGAGGACCCCCACTCCCAACTCAACAACAACGTTTTGCTCAGCACCAACATCAGCAACAGAGTGGTGCACCTCAACAAGGCCGTGCTTTTACAATGACTCTAGAGAAAGCTGAAGCCACAGCAGATGTGATAACAGGTTCTGTACTTATAAATTCAGTACCAGCCATTACTTTATTTGATTCTGGAGCGTCACATTCATTCATGTCTGTAGATTTTCTTATGAAGCATAGCTTAGTCACAGAACCTCTTAGGAATTGTTATAAGATCATTATCGGTGGAGGAATTATCCCGGTTAGTGATGCATGTAACAATTGTCCTATCACACTATGTGGGAGAGAATTATATGCTAGGCTACTCGTAATGCCAATTCCCAGTTTCGACATTATCCTGGGTATGGATTGGTTGAGTCAGCATCATGCCACTATAGATTGTCACAGGGGTAGTGTAATCTTCAGGCCCCTTGACAAGCCAGAATTTGAATTCACTAGAGGTTCTAGAGAATTGGGTAGTAACCAAATTTGTGGAGCCCTAGTACCAGAAGAATTGCCACTACCTATCATTTCTGAATATCTTGATGTCTTCCCTGAGGATCTCCCAGGATTACCCCCAGACCGAGAAGTTGAATTCTCTATTGACTTAGTGCCAGGAGCAGCGCCAGTATCTCAAAATCCATATAGAATCAACAAGAAAGAGATAATAGAATTAAATGAGCAGATAAAAGAGTTAGAAGACAAATGCTTCATTAGGTCTAGTGTTTCACCCTGGGGAGCTATAGTATTATTTGTGCCAAAGAAGGATGGAATATCTCGAATATGTATTGATTACAGGGCTTTGAATGCTTTAACAATCAAGAATAAGTATTCCCTACCAAGGATAGATGATTTATTTGATCAATTAAGTAGAGCTCGGATATTTTCGAAGATTGACTTGAGGTCTGGTTACCATCAAGTAAGGGTGAGGAAGGAAGACATCCCTAAAACTGCTTTCAATATCCGGAACGGACACTACGAATTCTTAGTGATGCCGTTCGGGTTGACTAATGTACCAGCAGTATTTATGAATTTAATGAACAGAGTCTTCCAACAATATCTAGACAAATTTGTGGTAGTTTTCATTGATAATATTTTGATTTATTCCAAGACTCCAGAAGAACATGAAGAATACTTGAGGTTAGTATTGGAGACATTAAGGAAGGAAAAACTTTATGGAAAACTATCGAAATATGCATTCTTCCTAGACAAAGTCAAATTTTTGGGACATGTTGTAACTGGAGATGGCATAGCAGTAGATCCTAAGAAGATAGCAGCAGTAGAATCATGGCCCACTCCAGACTCTGAACCAGAAATTAGAAGTTTTCTGGGACTAGCTGGCTATTATCGAAAGTTTGTGAAGGACTTTGCTAGAATTGCTGAACCAATGACGAAATTAACAAGGAAGAATGAAGAATTTATATGGACTGATGAATGTCAACATGCTTTTGAAGAATTAAAAAAAAAGTTGACTACTGCCCCTATTCTGACCTTACCATCTGGAACCGGAGGATTCGCTATATACAGTGATGCTTCTGGAAAAGGTCTAGGTTGTGTATTGGAGCAGAACAAAAAAGTAATAGCATATGCTTCTAGACAGTTTCAACCTCATGAAAAGAACTATCCAACTCATGACTTAGAATTAGCAGCTATCATCTTTGCTCTTAAGCTATGGAAGCATTATCTTTATGGAGAAAGGGTAGAAATATTTACAGATCACAAAATTTTAAAATATATCTTTACTCAAAAAGAGCTGAACATGAGGCAAAGAAGGTGGCTGGAGTTAATGAAAGATTTTGACATCACCCTTCAATATCATCCGGGGAAGGCCAACGTAGTTGCTGATGCTCTAAGCAGATATCCTATGGCAATGTACTTGACGATGGACCGACACTTGCTCGAGGACTTGGAAAGTTTGGGCATTGAGGTAATTATTCCAGGAATAGAAGGTCAAATGATGAATTTGAAGATCCAATCTACCTTAATGGATAAGATTAAGGAGACTCAGTTTCAAGACGAAGGCCTACGAAGCATTCGAGGCCAAGTACAAGCTGGATTATTGGAGGAATTCAAAATTCATGAAGATGGATCACTAAGACATGGAGATAGATTATGTGTACCTCAAGGAGAGATAAGAGAAGAAGTTATGCAAGAGGCACACAGATCATAATACTCTATACATCCAGGAGCCAACAAAATGTACAAAGACCTAAGGATGCATGTTTGGTGGTATGGCATGAAAAGAGAAGTAGCCAATTTCGTATCTCGTTGCTTAGTGTGCCAACAAGTCAAGGCTGAAAGATAAAGACCTGGGGGATTGCTTCAACCACTACCCATTCCGGAGTGGAAGTGGGAACATATTATGATGGATTTTGTTTCTGGACTTCCAAGGACACCTAGTGGGAAGGATGCAATTTGGGTGATAGTGGATAGGCTGACCAAGTCTACATATTTTCTACCCTTCAAAGTAGGGCTACCTACGAAAAAGTTGGCAGATTTATATGTTCGTCAGATTGTTAAATTGTATGGAGTTCCAGTAAGTATTGTCTCCGACCGAGATTCAAGATTTATCTCTCACTTCTGGAGGAGCTTACAAGCTAGCTTGGAGACTCAACTTAAATTCAGTACAGCTTATCATCCCCAAACCGATGGACAATCTGAACGTACAATTCAGACACTTGAAGATATGCTCCGTACATGCGTTTTGGATTTTGGAGGATCGTGGGAAGATTATCTACATCTTGTGGAGTTCTCTTATAATAACAGTTACCAAGCAAGTATTGAAATGACTCCATTTGAGACTTTATATGGACGAAGATGTCGTACCCCACTATCATGGGACGATGTAGGAGAAAGAGCTTTACTGGGACCAGAGATGGTGGTCGATTCAACCGAGAAGGTGAAATAAATAAGGGAAAGACTTCGTGTGGCTCAAGACAGGCAACGACATTGGACAAATAGCCATCGAAGACCATTGGAATTTGAGGTAATCAATTTATGAAATTCAAGTTAATTTGACATTATGATTATGGAACTAAGACTTGATTATGATTTTATTAAAGGTTGGAGAATTAGTATTCTTGAAGATTTCTCCGACACGTGGCACCATTAGGTCCGGAAGGAGCGGAAAACTCAGCCCAAGATTTATTGGACCGTTTGGCGTACAGGAGAGAATCGGAGAAGTGGCATACCGTTTGGCCTTGCCACCCACTCTAGATGGGGTCCATAACGTATTTCACGTATCGCAACTGAGAAAATACGTGTCAGATCCAAGTCATATTTTGGATCATTCAGAGCTCGAAGTGGGCCCAAGCTTGACTTACCAAGAGCAACCTGTGGGGATACTGGACCGAACGGAGAAAGTTCTAAGGAATCAAGTTATTCTCCTTGTTCGTATAGCTTGGAGGCATCATTCTCCCGGCGAATCCACCTGGGAGCGAGAAGACGAGGTTAGGGAGCGCTACCCCTATCTTTTTGAACCTTGAGGTATATTTGAACTCTCGATCCTTCTTTTCGTGCCATTGTTAATTTTTAAATTTCGAGGACGAAATTTTTATAAGTTGGGTAGATTGTAAACCCCCTGATTCTTTCAAGATTTTCAAACTGGATTTTTCAAAATTTTCTGGGATTTTTTCAGAATTTTTGCTAATTAAAAATAAGGTAATTTGCAAGTCCTCCAATAGTTCCCTCTGTGCTGTCAAGAAGTAAGCTGCTGGCTTCCGGCTTAACGCGTCTGCTACCACGTTAGCCTTACCTGGATGATAATGTAGCTCTATCTCGAAATCTTTCATCAACTCGAGCCATCGACGTTGCCTCATATTTAACTCTTTCTGCGTGAAGACGTACTTGAGGCTTTTGTGGTCTGTATAGATTTCCACTCGTTCCCCATATAAGTAATGTCTCCATAGCTTCAGAGCAAATACAACGGCTGCAAGTTCCAAGTCATGAGTCGGATAATTCTTCTCATGCACTCGTAACTGTCTAGATGCATATGCAATCACCTTGCCATGCTGCATCAATACGCATCCTAAGCCTTTCCCTGATGCGTCACTGTAAATCACGTATCCTCCTGATCCTGACGGAATCGCCAACACTGGTGCTGTAGTCAGTCGCTTCTTCAACTCTTCAAAGGCTGCTTGACACTCGTCAGTCCATATAAATTCTTGATCCTTACAAGTCAGACGAGTCATAGGTGCCGCTATCCTTGAGAAGTTTTCCACGAACCGTCGGTAATATCCCGCAAGTCCTAGGAAACTCCTCACCTCTGCTGCTGATTTAGGAACAGGCCATGTCTCAACTGCTGAGATCTTCTCTGGATCAACAGAAATACCATTTCCTGTGACAACATGTCCAAGAAATGAAACTCTGTCCAAGAAGAACTCACATTTGCTAAGTTTAGCATATAACTGCTCTCTCCTCAAAGTCTCTAGAACAATCCGCAGATGCTCCTCGTGCTCCTCGTGGCTCTTCGAATAGACAAGTATATCATCTATGAAGACGACCACGAACTGGTCCAAGTACTGGTGGAAGACTCGATTCATCAAGTCCATGAAGATCGCTGGAGCATTGGTCAATCCAAATGGCATGACCAAAAACTCGTAGTGTCCATATCTTGTTCTGAATGCGGTCTTCGGAATGTCCTGCTTCCGTACCTTCACTTGGTGATATCCCGATCTCAGATCTATCTTCGAGAATACCTTAGCTCCACTGAGTTGATCAAACAGGTCATCAATGCGTGGCAATGGATATTTGTTCTTCACTGTCACTGCATTCAAGGCTCTGTAGTCAATGCACATACGCACTGACCCATCCTTCTTGGGTACAAACAACACTGGTGCTCCCCAGGGTGATGCACTCGGTCGGATGAAACCTTTCTCCTCTAGCTCTTTTAACTGTGCCTTCAGCTCGTCCATCTCCTTCTTCGCCAGTCTGTAAACATGCGATGCTATAGGTGCCGCTCCGGGTGCTAGTTCAATTGAAAACTCTACGTCTCGGTCTGGGGGTAGTCCTGGCAAATCCTCTGGAAAGACGTCTAGAAATTCTGAAATAATAGGGTGATAGACAACATCGTCCATTGCGAGCTGCATACCATCAAGGATTTCTGTGGATCCTCGGGCAAACTCAAGTTCAGGCTGGCCTGGTACCTTAAAAAGAATGCTTCCTCCAAAGCAATCGAAGAAAGCATGGTACTTGCTTAGCCAGTCCATTCCAAGCACAATATCAAAAGATGGCATAGGAAGGACTAAGAATTGGGCGTTCATCTCTCTGCCACGTATCACTATAGGGCCCGATCGACAAACTCGAGTAACTGGTACAACTCCTTCTCCGGTAAGAATTCTAACACAACTAGATAATGGTGTAGAAGCAATGTTGTGTTTGGCAATAAAACTAGATGATATGAATGAGTGTGTGGCTCCCGTATCAAATAATGTTACCGCAGGAAAAGTAAAAGCAAGGGTAATACCTGCTATGACATCCACCTCATGATCCATGTCATCTACCTCCAATGCAAAAGCTCGCCCATTCCTCTGCGGCTGTCCATGTCCAGTCCTCATATACTGCTCCTCCTGGGTGGGTAGCGGTGGTCCTCTCTGAAATCCTCCTGCTGCTGGGGGTCGAGGTGCTCCCGGTCCAGTCATCTGCTGTGCTGTCTTCGGTGCTGGAAGCGCTAGTCTCTGAACTGGCGGTGGAAGTGTCTTCTGCATTTGGCAGTCTCTCGCCATGTGTTGTCCAGAGCCACATCTCATACACTGACCCAAGCGAGTCCGACAATCTCTCGAAATATGTCCCATCTTCCCACAATAATTACATTGGGGTTTTTCCGAAATCTGGTACGGTCCAGCTCTGTGTTGCTGATGTTGTTGTGCCAAGGGGCGTCTGATAGGTCCTCCCTGTTGTGTCCTGGCTGGTCCCTGCTGTATCCTTGCTGATCCTTGTTGTGTCCTCAGCTGAGCTCCCCTTCCTCTGCTAATGGTTTCCTGAAATCTGGCCTCTGTCAGTAGCTCAGCATAAGAGACTCGGGACTGCGAGATTGTATAATGTTGTAGCTCCTGGGTCAGTCCTCGATGAAATCTCTTAGCCTTAGCCAAGTCATTTGGTATCAAAGCAGCACCATATTTGCTGAGTCGACTAAACTCGGCATCATACTCGTCCACGGTTCGGTTTCCTTGCTCCAAGTGAAGAAACTGATCATACAAGGTGTCCCTGACAGTGTCCGGAAAGTACTTTCCCTCGAAGCACTCCAAGAACTGCTCCCAAGTCTGGTAAGTACCCAACTGGCGCTCCATGGATTCCCACCAGTGATGAGCATTACCATCTAGAAGCGTCCGTACATCCGTCATCCATAGGTCCGTCGGTAACTGTGATGCCTCTAGTAGCTTCTGTGTGTGAGTGATCCAGTTGGTAGTCTCCTCCGGGCTCTCAGTGCCCTTGTACTGCCTTGCACCCATCTGAACGAAATCCTTTACTGATCCAACCCTAGCTCGAGGTACTGGAGCTAGTGCTTGGGCTGGTGCAGTAGCATGTGCAGCCATCCTCTCCAGTGCTGCCAAAAATTCTTGCCTCTGCTCGACTGCCTGCTGCCTCTGCTCGGCTGCCTGCTGCCTCTGTTCCTGCATCATCATCTGAAAGAATTGGAACATCTGCGCTTGGCCATCTTGCGGTACTGGGGCAGGTGGGGGGTTCCCAATAGGTGAAGCGGGAAGATCAGATGGAACTGGGGTGTGAGTCTGTCCATCTGGCCCCGGAAGCCTAGGAATCGTTGGGGTCCCTCCTTGAGTCTGACCATTGACTCCAGAAGTTGCATCGCCATCGGCGACAGTACATCCATTCTGCAAATCCATCTCTCTGCAGTTGATGTACGAAACGATTAGAAAAAAGTACAGGAATCAAACAGGATGCAAGTATTAAATAGGAAGGATGAGTTTCAATCAAGCGTGGATGAGATCCTTATACTCTATTCCTATACGCAGGCTTGTTCGGTACAGTTACGTAACCGAGACAATATATTCTTGACCTGCATGGGCCACCACAAAAACATGTCACGCCCCAGTCCCAAAATACGTAGGACTAGGAATACGTAACACGCCAGCCGTATGTATACGAACTCCAATATATGGAAACCATATACACACGTACGCTGTACATGAATATCCAATCCACAGTGGTAAATATAAGTCACAACAAGTCACACGCAGTTCTATATCTCATCCACAGCACCAATGATAGAATAAAGGAAATCAATAACTGAATATCAAAGAAGTAGTCCCAAAATAGTAATCTCAAAGTGCAATAGTCGGGTGGAAACAAATCCACTGCAAATCGACTATAATAAACTACTAAAGAGAGAAGGGAATAAACTCTAATATAAGAATAAATGTCTAGAAAAGAATAGCAACTAGAATCTCTAAACAGCTGCAAATGAATCACATATAATCAGAAGATAAGATCGTCTCAGACTGATAGGTAGCGTCAGGTCCAGGTCCATACTCCTGCGGATACTCCTGCTCATCTATATCTGGAAAATGGACCAGGTCCTCAGAGGGACGTAACAAGTATACTGAAACACATGCCAATAAAGTACTGAAAATAAACATCCATTGGGGTCGCCTAACCATCTATGTGAATGCAGTTAAGAACACCTTTCCCCACAAGTGAGCTATCTGGCTGAAAACTGGGATTTGGCATGGTTCTCTATTGGAGATCCAGGGGCCTAACAAGGCACGTCGTCTTTTGAACGCCGGTGGCCCGCCTGATAGTACATAATATATAGTGGTCATCATGGCCCGTATCCCCAGCGGAGAATCCGGGCGTACAGGAGAAAAATGTGTAAAGGAGCTCAAATGCGGTACTTGTTGTTCTCCCCACCCCATGCTCTAAGCATGTCATGTCCATGACACGATAAACCTCTAATAACCGCCAGGTCTACTAGCATGCAAAGTTTCTATTGGCAGTTATCCCTATCCGTCGCACGACCTATACGTACCGGGGGCCAGCCGAGTACGCAAGTCCGTGTCCTACATGTGACTCACACTCGTGTAAGAATAGTGTCATGGCCAATGAAACATAAATGCCTCATGAAGATGGGGTAGTCTCATAAAGTAGGTCCAATGCATATACATAAGTAAAAACATAGTACGACGACACCGTCGTTGCACCCAAGTTTCCTTGGACGCGCAGTTTATATAGCAGTTAAAAATAATGAACTAAATAAACAAAAATTAAACATGCATGCCTCATATGGAATGTAAAAACAGTACAATGGCAAGGTATACTTGCCTGGCAAGAGATCCGTAAAGTGTACGCGCCCAAATGTCAAGGACACTGAACCTGGAACTAAGGACTCCGAACAAACGTCTTCGGATGCTGAAATAAACATCACCAACGTTTCCGGAATGAGCAAAATAGCTAAAAAGCACATCCCTTTCGTCCAATTTGGACACAGGGACAAAACGGTAATTTCGGGCAAAAGTGGGGTCCACGAGTGGCCCACTTTCGAAAAGCGTGCCGAGGGTAACAGTCTCTAAATGGGACAAACTATGGGTCAAACAACTCTAAATGTCAATACGAACCCAACGGTATGTCCAAATTTGGATTCCGATGAGCCGAACAAAATTTGGTCCAAAAAGTCAACTGTGGGACCCGCCAATTGGCGATCTGGTCAACCGTCTTAGAAATGCGTGAAATTTGGGTCACAGGACCAGCGCGTTACCACGAGTCCAGTGGCGCAAGTTTCGTCGCATTCTGACGACCGTGCACAAAATACACGCGAGTTCCACAAAAGTGGCGACACGAGATATGTCCGCGGATACGGCTTGATTCCGGCGCGCTCACGCGTCCGAATCTGTCCCCACGAATTTTCACGTGTCCCGTTATGCTGTGTGCACCATTTGGTACACTTGGCACACGGCGGGGCGGTCCCGTTTGGCGGGGCGCGCTCCGATCTCCCACTTTTGGAAAACCGAAAAAAGTGGGTGCGCGCAATTTTGTGACGAATATATTTCTGTCCACAGCGACTAATAGCACAAAGTTATAATACAGAAAATAAACTAGGTCATCTAATCTACAGGTATCAAAAAGAATCACCGAATTCGGATCTCTGTGGTGGGAGATACGAACTCGGCAATATTGGTGGTCAATCTGGAATTCTGTGATTGCAGAATTTGGTCTGTCCGTCCACTTTGGACGCTATTTTTCACCTAGGGGCACACGTTTTCCGAGGTTGACTATAAAACAAATATTTCAGAGGGTTGAGGGAAGATCATACCTATGAAAACGGATCAGCGTTTGGTCGAGCGAGTCAACGGGAATTTACGCCGGAGCGAAGGTGCCTCGAGTGGGAGACTGCAGTCCGCGATGTCGGCGTCGACGGGATGGTTGGATGGCTTGGGGAGGCTTCTCTGGCTGTGGTGACGGCTATAGATGGGAATAGGAAGTCTGGGAATATTAGGTTAGGGTTTTGGAGAGTTTATAATATATATATATATATATATATATATTAAGAAAGAGAGAGAGTTGAGTTGGAGGCGGATGTTTCCGCCGGTTTAAAGTCAATAGCGCTGAAGGGAGTCAATATGTGGGCGGATGGACTTGCTGAGTTCAGCAAATCAATCTAAAGGCGTGAAAGCAATTGCTTAAGGCAATTGCTTGGAATAGCAGCATAGTGATTTATTATTATTATTAGTATTATTATGATTATTATTTATTTACTTTCTTTTCTTTTCTTTCTTTCTTTATAAATATATATATACATATATATATATATTTGTATATACATATATATATTATATATACTCATAAGAAAATTTATAGCTTAGGGTAATGCACATCGTTAGGCTAGCAACTGCTCAAGGGGTCTCCTACATGGAATAAATTCCGAAAAATTCCTGAAGGTCCCATAAGTCATCTAAGGGCCGGAACACCTAATATAAAAATTATTAAAATCTATTTCTCCTGTTTAGACCTAATTACTACAATTTAATTAATAATTAATAAATAAATAAAAAGGTATATACGATTTTCTAGGAAGGGGGTTTTACATTCTACCCAACTTGTAAAAATTTCGTCCTCGAAATTAAAATTAAGCCACGATAGAATGCAAGGATGGTATAAGATATAAATTAACAATGTAAATTCATACCTTGGTCTGCGAATAGGTTCGGAAAACGCTTGCGCATGTCGTCCTCGCGCTCCCAAGTTGATTCTCCTGGCGCGCCATGCCTCCATGCTACGCGAACCAAGGTAATAGACTGGTTCCTCAATACCTTCTCTCGACGATCAAGGATTCCCACGGGTTGCTCTTGGTAAGATAAGCTCGGCCCAATGGTGATCTCTGAATGGTCAAGAACATGACTGCTGTCTGCCACATATCGCCTGAGCTGCGACACATGGAATACGTCATGTACTCCCTCCAGTGAAGGTGGTAGCGCAAGTCGATATGCCACCTCTCCAACTCTCTCGAGCACGTCAAATGGTCCAATATACCTTGGACTCAACTTGCCGCGCCCTCCGAATCGGATGGTGCCTCTGGTCGGAGATATCCTCAAGAAGACGTGATCGCCCTCTTTGAACTCCAAGGGACGACGATGAAGATCTGCCCACTGCTTCTGCCTGTCTTGCGCGGCTCGCAAGTGTCCCTGAATCTTCTTGACTGTCTCTACAGTGTTGACCACCAACTCGGGTCCCAAAATCTGACGTTCTCCCACGTCACTCCAACACACAGGAGACCTACATTTTCTTCCATACAATGCTTCAAACGGAGCCATCTGAATACTCGCTTGATAGTTATTGTTGTAAGAAAACTCTACAAGATGTAGGTGGTCCTCCCATGATCCTCCGAAGTCTAACATGCAAGCCCTCAACATGTCCTCCAAGGTCTGAATAGTACGCTCCGACTGCCCATCTGTCTGCGGGTGGTAAGATGTACTGAATTTCAGACGAGTACCAAGACTCTCTTGCATGCTTCTCCAAAAGTGCGATATGAAGCGCGAATCTCTGTCCGATACAATACTGACTGGTATGCCGTGCAATCTCACGATCTGCCTCATATATAAATCAGCTAAAGCTTCTGTAGACTGACCCACTCTAAAAGGTATAAAATGGGCTGACTTGGTGAGTCGGTCCACTATTACCCACACTGCATCTCTCCCACTTGGGCTCTTGGGAAAACCCGTGACGAAGTCCATAGTGATGTGTTCCCACTTCCACTCTGGAATCGGAAGTGGTTGCAATAATCCTGCTGTCCTCTGGTGCTCCGCCTTCACTTGTTGACATACCAGACATTTAGCTACAAAGCGAGCTATCTCTCTCTTCATCCCATGCCACCAAAAATGCTGTCGTAAGTCACGATACATCTTGGTGCCTCCAGGATGAATAGAATAGATCGAACTATGAGCCTCTGCCATCAGCTCCTGTCGAATCTCTCCATTCGGAACATAAAGACGATCACCACATCGTAATGTCCCATCCTCATGAATGCGCAATCCGGTCTGCTCTCCGGCCTCTGTCCTTTCCTTTAGTCTCCTGAATCTGGCATCTGTAGGCAAAGCTGCCTTAATCCTCTCTACCAATGACGATTGAACTTGCAAGTTGGCTAGTGTCCCATCTGCTCCGGGTAATATCACTTCAATGCCAAGCTCTTGCAAGTCCTCCAATAGTTCCCTCTGTGCTGTCAAGAAGTAAGCTGCTGGCTTCCGGCTTAACGCGTCTGCTACCACGTTAGCCTTACCTGGATGATAATGTAGCTCTATCTCGAAATCTTTCATCAACTCGAGCCATCGACGTTGCCTCATATTTAACTCTTTCTGCGTGAAGACGTACTTGAGGCTTTTGTGGTCTGTATAGATTTCCACTCGTTCCCCATATAAGTAATGTCTCCATAGCTTCAGAGCAAATACAACGGCTGCAAGTTCCAAGTCATGAGTCGGATAATTCTTCTCATGCACTCGTAACTGTCTAGATGCATATGCAATCACCTTGCCATGCTGCATCAATACGCATCCTAAGCCTTTCCCTGATGCGTCACTGTAAATCACGTATCCTCCTGATCCTGACGGAATCGCCAACACTGGTGCTGTAGTCAGTCGCTTCTTCAACTCTTCAAAGGCTGCTTGACACTCGTCAGTCCATATAAATTCTTGATCCTTACAAGTCAGACGAGTCATAGGTGCCGCTATCCTTGAGAAGTTTTCCACGAACCGTCGGTAATATCCCGCAAGTCCTAGGAAACTCCTCACCTCTGCTGCTGATTTAGGAACAGGCCATGTCTCAACTGCTGAGATCTTCTCTGGATCAACAGAAATACCATTTCCTGTGACAACATGTCCAAGAAATGAAACTCTGTCCAAGAAGAACTCACATTTGCTAAGTTTAGCATATAACTGCTCTCTCCTCAAAGTCTCTAGAACAATCCGCAGATGCTCCTCGTGCTCCTCGTGGCTCTTCGAATAGACAAGTATATCATCTATGAAGACGACCACGAACTGGTCCAAGTACTGGTGGAAGACTCGATTCATCAAGTCCATGAAGATCGCTGGAGCATTGGTCAATCCAAATGGCATGACCAAAAACTCGTAGTGTCCATATCTTGTTCTGAATGCGGTCTTCGGAATGTCCTGCTTCCGTACCTTCACTTGGTGATATCCCGATCTCAGATCTATCTTTGAGAATACCTTAGCTCCACTGAGTTGATCAAACAGGTCATCAATGCGTGGCAATGGATATTTGTTCTTCACTGTCACTGCATTCAAGGCTCTGTAGTCAATGCACATACGCACTGACCCATCCTTCTTGGGTACAAACAACACTGGTGCTCCCCAGGGTGATGCACTCGGTCGGATGAAACCTTTCTCCTCTAGCTCTTTTAACTGTGCCTTCAGCTCGTCCATATCCTTCTTCGCCAGTCTATAAACATGCGATGCTATAGGTGCCGCTCCGGGTGCTAGTTCAATTGAAAACTCTACGTCTCGGTCTGGGGGTAGTCCTGGCAAATCCTCTGGAAAGACGTCTAGAAATTCCGAAATAATAGGGTGATAGACAACATCGTCCATTGCGAGCTGCATACCATCAAGGATTTCTGTGGATCCTCGGGCAAACTCAAGTTCAGGCTGGCCTGGTACCTTAAAAAGAATGCTTCCTCCAAAGCAATCGAAGAAAGCATGGTACTTGCTTAGCCAGTCCATTCCAAGCACAATATCAAAAGATGGCATAGGAAGGACTAAGAATTGGGCGTTCATCTCTCTGCCACGTATCACTATAGGGCCCGATCGACAAACTCGAGTAACTGGTACAACTCCTCCTCCGGTAAGAATTCTAACACAACTAGATAATGGTGTAGAAGCAATGTTGTGTTTGGCAATAAAACTAGATGATATGAATGAGTGTGTGGCTCCCGTATCAAATAATGTTACCGCAGGAAAAGTAAAAGCAAGGGTAATACCTGCTATGACATCCACCTCATGATCCATGTCATCTACCTCCAATGCAAAAGCTTGCCCGTTCCTCTGCGGCTGTCCATGTCCAGTCCTCATATACTGCTCCTCCTGGGTGGGTAGCGGTGGTCCTCTCTGAAATCCTCCTGCTGCTGGGGGTCGAGGTGCTCCCGGTCCAGTCATCTGCTGTGCTGTCTTCGGTGCTGGAAGCGCTAGTCTCTGAACTGGCGGTGGAAGTGTCTTCTGCATTTGGCAGTCTCTCGCCATGTGTTGTCCAGAGCCACATCTCATACACTGACCCAAGCGAGTCCGACAATCTCTCGAAATATGTCCCATCTTCCCACAATAATTACATTGGGGTTTTTCCGAAATCTGGTACGGTCCGGCTCTGTGTTGCTGATGTTGTTGTGCCAAGGGGCGTCTGATAGGTCCTCCCTGTTGTGTCCTGGCTGGTCCCTGCTGTATCCTTGCTGATCCTTGTTGTGTCCTCAGCTGAGCTCCCCTTCCTCTGCTAATGGTTTCCTGAAATCTGGCCTCTGTCAGTAGCTCAGCATAAGAGACTCGGGACTGCGAGCTTGTATAATGTTGTAGCTCCTGGGTCAGTCCTCGATGAAATCTCTTAGCCTTAGCCAAGTCATTTGGTATCAAAGCAGCGCCATATTTGCTGAGTCGACTAAACTCGGCATCATACTCGTCCACGGTTCGGTTTCCTTGCTCCAAGTGAAGAAACTGATCATACAAGGTGTCCCTGACAGTGTCCGGAAAGTACTTTTCCTCGAAGCACTCCAAGAACTGCTCCCAAGTCTGGTAAGTACCCAACTGGCGCTCCATGGATTCCCACCAGTGATGAGCATTACCATCTAGAAGCGTCCGTACACCCGTCATCCATAGGTCCGTCGGTAACTGTGATGCCTCTAGTAGCTTCTGTGTGTGAGTGATCCAGTTGGTAGTCTCCTCCGGGCTCTCAGTGCCCTTGTACTGCCTTGCACCCATCTGAACGAAATCCTTTACTGATCCAACCCTAGCTCGAGGTACTGGAGCTAGTGCTTGGGCTGGTGCAGTAGCATGTGCAGCCATCCTCTCCAGTGCTGCCAAAAATTCTTGCCTCTGCTCGACTGCCTGCTGCCTCTGCTCGGCTGCCTGCTGCCTCTGTTCCTGCATCATCATCTGAAAGAATTGGAACATCTGCGCTTGGCCATCTTGCGGTACTGGGGCAGGTGGGGGGTTCCCAATAGGTGAAGCGGGAAGATCAGATGGAACTGGGGTGTGAGTCTGTCCATCTGGCCCCGGAAGCCTAGGAATCGTTGGGGTCCCTCCTTGAGTCTGACCATTGACTCCAGAAGTTGCATCGCCATCGGCGACAGTACATCCATTCTGCAAATCCATCTCTCTGCAGTTGATGTACGAAACGATTAGAAAAAAGTACAGGAATCAAACAGGATGCAAGTATTAAATAGGAAGGATGAGTTTCAATCAAGCGTGGATGAGATCCTTATACTCTATTCCTATACGCAGGCTTGTTCGGTACAGTTACGTAACCGAGACAATATATTCTTGACCTGCATGGGCCACCACAAAAATATGTCACGCCCCAGTCCCAAAATACGTAGGACTAGGAATACGTAACACGCCAGCCGTATGTATACGAACTCCAATATATGGAAACCATATACACACGTACGCTGTACATGAATATCCAATCCACAGTGGTAAATATAAGTCACAACAAGTCACACGCAGTTCTATATCTCATCCACAGCACCAATGATAGAATAAAGGAAATCAATAACTGAATATCAAAGAAGTAGTCCCAAAATAGTAATCTCAAAGTGCAATAGTCGGGTGGAAACAAATCCACTGCAAATCGACTATAATAAACTACTAAAGAGAGAAGGGAATAAACTCTAATATAAGAATAAATGTCTAGAAAAGAATAGCAACTAGAATCTCTAAACAGCTGCAAATGAATCACATATAATCAGAAGATAAGATCGTCTCAGACTGATAGGTAGCGTCAGGTCCAGGTCCATACTCCTGCGGATACTCCTGCTCATCTATATCTGGAAAATGGACCAGGTCCTCAGAGGGACGTAACAAGTATACTGAAACACATGCCAATAAAGTACTGAAAATAAACATCCATTGGGGTCGCCTAACCATCTATGTGAATGCAGTTAAGAACACCTTTCCCCACAAGTGAGCTATCTGGCTGAAAACTGGGATTTGGCATGGTTCTCTATTGGAGATCCAGGGGCCTAACAAGGCACGTCGTCTTTTGAACGCCGGTAGCCCGCCTGATAGTACATAATATATAGTGGTCATCATGGCCCGTATCCCCAGCGGAGAATCCGGGCGTACAGGAGAAAAATGTGTAAAGGAGCTCAAATGCGGTACTTGTTGTTCTCCCCACCCCATGCTCTAAGCATGTCATGTCCATGACACGATAAACCTCTAATAACCGCCAGGTCTACTAGCATGCAAAGTTTCTATTGGCAGTTATCCCTATCCGTCGCACGACCTATACGTACCGGGGGCCAGCCGAGTACGCAAGTCCGTGTCCTACATGTGACTCACACTCGTGTAAGAATAGTGTCATGGCCAATGAAACATAAATGCCTCATGAAGATGGGGTAGTCTCATAAAGTAGGTCCAATGCATATACATAAGTAAAAACATAGTACGACGACACCGTCGTTGCACCCAAGTTTTCTTGGACGCGCAGTTTATATAGCAGTTAAAAATAATGAACTAAATAAACAAAAATTAAACATGCATGCCTCATATGGAATGTAAAAACAGTACAATGGCAAGGTATACTTGCCTGGCAAGAGATCCGTAAAGTGTACGCGCCCAAATGTCAAGGACACTGAACCTGGAACTAAGGACTCCGAACAAACGTCTCCGGATGCTGAAATAAACATCACCAACATTTCCGGAATGAGCAAAATAGCTAAAAAGCACATCCCTTTCGTCCAATTTGGACACAGGGACAAAACGGTAATTTCGGGCAAAAGTGGGGTCCACGAGTGGCCCACTTTCGAAAAGCGTGCCGAGGGTAACAGTCTCTAAATGGGACAAACTATGGGTCAAACAACTCTAAATGTCAATACGAACCCAACGGTATGTCCAAATTTGGATTCCGATGAGCCGAACAAAATTTGGTCCAAAAAGTCAACTGTGGGACCCGCCAATTGGCGATCTGGTCAACCGTCTCAGAAATGCGTGAAATTTGGGTCACAGGACCAGCGCGTTACCACGAGTCCAGTGGCGCAAGTTTCGTCGCATTCTGACGACCGTGCACAAAATACACGCGAGTTCCACAAAAGTGGCGACACGAGATATGTCCGCGGATACGGCTTGATTCCGGCGCGCTCACGCGTCCGAATCTGTCCCCACGAATTTTCACGTGTCCCGTTATGCTGTGTGCACCATTTGGTACACTTGGCACACGGCGGGGCGGTCCCGTTTGGCGGGGCGCGCTCCGATCTCCCACTTTTGGAAAACCGAAAAAAGTGGGTGCGCGCAATTTTGTGACGAATATATTTCTGTCCACAGCGACTAATAGCACAAAGTTATAATACAGAAAATAAACTAGGTCATCTAATCTACAGGTATCAAAAAGAATCACCGAATTCGGATCTCTGTGGTGGGAGATACGAACTCGGCAATATTGGTGGTCAATCTGGAATTCTGCGATTGCAGAATTTGGTCTGTCCGTCCACTTTGGACGCTGTTTTTCACCTAGGGGCACACGTTTTCCGAGGTTGACTATAAAACAAATATTTCATAGGGTTGAGGGAAGATCATACCTATGAAAACGGATCAGCGTTTGGTCGAGCGAGTCAACGGGAATTTACGCCGGAGCGAAGGTGCCTCGAGTGGGAGACTGCAGTCCGCGATGTCGGCGTCGACGGGATGGTTGGATGGCTTGGGGAGGCTTCTCTGGCTGTGGTGACGGCTATAGATGGGAAGAGGAAGTCTGGGAATATTAGGTTAGGGTTTTGGAGAGTTTATAATATATATATATATATATATATTAAGAAAGAGAGAGAGTTGAGTTGGAGGCGGATGTTTCCGCCGGTTTAAAGTCAATAGCGCTGAAGGGAGTCAATATGTGGGCGGATGGACTTGCTGAGTTCAGCAAATCAATCTAAAGGCGTGAAAGCAATTGCTTAAGGCAATTGCTTGGAATAGCAGCATAGTGATTTATTATTATTATTAGTATTATTATGATTATTATTTATTTACTTTCTTTTCTTTTCTTTCTTTCTTTATAAATATATATATACATATATATATATATTTGTATATACATATATATATTATATATACTCATAAGAAAATTTATAGCTTAGGGTAATGCACATCGTTAGGCTAGCAACTGCTCAAGGGGTCTCCTACATGGAATAAATTCCGAAAAATTCCTGAAGGTCCCATAAGTCATCTAAGGGCCGGAACACCTAATATAAAAATTATTAAAATCTATTTCTCCTGTTTAGACCTAATTACTACAATTTAATTAATAATTAATAAATAAAAAAAAAGGTATATACGATTTTCTAGGAAGGGGGTTTTACACACGCCGCCGTCCGCCGTGCAGCGCTGCCCCCCAGCTCCCTCCGGCCGGCCTCCCCCGCCGCAGCTCCGGCCAGCAAACCCTAACCCTAGGTCTCGCGTGTGTCGGACACGTGTCGGACACGTGACGGACACGGTAAATTTTGGATTTTTTGGACCCTGTTCAGGTACGCGTATCTCCCTGCTTATTTACCCGTTTTCGATTCCGTCAGTTGCATCCCGAACCCTGCGTGACCCTCTCGGTGTCCGTGCAGCCCGCTCGGGGTATCGCATCCTGTGGCGATCGTGAACCGCGATCCAAAAATAGGAAAAATAACGCCCTGTTTCACCCCGGAACTGAGTACGCCCCGCCAAACGGGATGACTTGGTCGTGCGCGGTCTTCACAGATACGTGCACGTCGTTGATACGGACGTGTGGGATTTAGCGAAAGTCGATTCGGATGTGCGTGCACACCGGAATCAACGCGTATCCGCGACACCGTCCCGTATCTGCCCTTCCTGGAACACGTCATAACTTTGTGTACACATGTTGGATCGAAACAAAACTTGCGCCATCGGACTCGTAGCAATACGCTGGTCCTGTGACCCAAGTTTGGTTCGAATCCGAGAACGTTGACGAAATCGCATGTCGTGAGCCCCGCAGGCCCCACTCAACGGGCGATTTTGTGACCGGCTCATCGGAATCTAATTCTGGAAGTTCCGTTGAGTTTGTATCAGCGTTCCTGACTTGTTGACACTAAGTTGGACAAATTTGGAGACCTTGACCCTGACATGTTTTTTTTTGGTGCAAAGCGGGCCCACATGCGGACCCCGTTCTGACCCGAAATTGTTATTTTCGCCCCTGTGTCCAAATTGGACTCAAGGACAGGCATTTCTAGCTATTTGATATCTTCTGAGCATGATGGTAATGGTTATTTCAGCATCCGGAGGCATATCTGGAAATTTCCCGAGGACAGAACCGTAGTTGGAATTCAAACATCAGGCAAGTACCTGCACTTCAAGTTTATTCTTTATATATGATAATTAGTTCCTTGCTCTACTAGCACCATTGGATGATTATACTTAGTGTTGGAATTTTGGATTTCATGTCTCGATTTTCGTGTCGGAAAGGAGTATACTAGGAGGCATGTGGTCTACCCTTTCCACCATGTCATGACTGCTAGCTTTTGAGTACGCGACTGTACCATCAGCCTTATACTCGATTGTTCCTGACTGCTAGCCGTCTATGACGTGCCTTATTAGCCTTATAATCCCCTACATGCCAACTATGTATTCTAAATACACAATTTCACACACATAGTTTCTTTGTCTTGTTGCAGTTCCATTTTCTTGTCTCATTATCTTCCTGTTTTACTCATATCCCTGATTTATAGCAATTAACCCTTAGTTAATTTTACTACTTATTATGTATAATTTTTATCGTGATACTTAGTCATTTTTTACTACTTGTCATAATTATTTAGTTTAAGTTTTGTTGTGTATTGGTACTTTGCTCCTTTCCTGACTGGATCCGTTGACATTTAGGCGATGATGAGGACTATGCCCCCACCTTTTATGGCCCATATTGTCACGCCCCAGTCCCAAAAATGTCGAGGGACTGGACACGTGGCAATGGCCAGCAGCACGCACGATGGACAACCCCATTTAATGGATCCATCAGGGCATGCTTAAGCTGTAGTCTAACAGTAAGATGTTACAAGTCTCAGGTATTTCTAATCTCATCCACAGAAAAACACAGATAAATGCTAGAATAATGAAATAGAATAACTAAACAAATCTCAAATAAGAGTATCTCGGGAAACAATCCGAGAATCAGTCTGTTACATTTTAAGGAAATAGACAGAAAATAAAATACTAAAAAATGGAAATACTGAGAGTAAGAAGCCGGTGCTCAGGAGAAGTCTTCTGCCACTATCTCGTCCTCGGTTCCTGGTTCTGCTCCAAGGAGTGCTCCTGTACCGTACACCTCGGGGTAGTTTTCTTCAGCTATTCCTGGGGACATAATCCGGATCCAGGTCCTCAGGGGACAGCAAGGTACAGAAAATACAAGCCAAAATAAATGCAGTGCAGCAGATAAATAAACAACAGGGTAAACTATGTAACCAGCTAAGTGATAAATGCAAGTTGAGAGCATCACTAGAACTCAGGCTGAAGCCACTACAAGCTCTGTGTCGGGGAGCTGGTAGCAGCAATAACTATGAATTATACTATGAAATATACTATGTTTTATATATATGAGATCAGCCTGTAGCCTGTGTGTCTCTCCCCACCCAATGTAATCCCATGTCTCATGTCCACGATGCCTCATGTCCATGTCACGCACGATTATAACTAATGCAGCAAGTCTGATAGCTATGAATCAATGCCTATGAATGTAATGTCTATGTCATAAAATATGTATCCTATACAGAATCACCTTGAATGTCTCAGGAAGACTCTGTCTCATGAAATAGTGTCAAGTGTCCTGGGTTCTGTTGTACTTGATAAGACAAGTACGAGAAATATCGGGTCTCGGTATCCATGTCTATGTGACGTTACACAACTCCGCGTACGGGGTTGGCACCCGAATGGTAATCGGACGCTAAGTAAAGTCACTCGGTCAAGTAAAATACTATAACAGGAATTACTGAGAATTGGCAAACTTTACTTGCCCATTGATGCAAAATTAAGCCAAGGAAATAAATAGCCAGCTGCAGGGTTTGGCAAGGTACACTTGCCTGTGGTTCCGATTCCAATTGCTGCTCTGTCTTCAGCTAGAATTGCAGGCGGTACTCCGGTTTTTGAAATAAATATCACCATCAGATCCAAAAAATATCAATCAGCTAGAAACGCCTGTCCTTGAGTCCAATTTGGAGACAAGGGCAAAAACGGCAGTTTCGGGTCAAAACGGGGTCCACATGTGGGCCCGCTTTGCACCGAAAAAAGTGTCAGGGTCAAAGGTCTCTAAATTCACCAAACTTAGTGTCAACAGGTCAGGAACGATGATACGAACCCAACGGAACTTCCAGAATTGGATTCCGATGAGCCGATCACAAAATCGCCCGTCGAGCTGGGCTTGGGGGGCCACGACACGCGATTTCGTCAACGTTCTCATAATCGAACCAAACTTGGGTCACAGGACCAGCGTATCGCTACGAGTCCAATGGCATAAGTTTTGTTTCAATCTGACGTGTGTACAAAAATTTGGGTCACAATTCAGAAAAGTCGGATACGGGACGATGTCCGCGGATACGCGTTGATCCCGGTGTGCACGCACACCCGAATCGACTTTCGCAAAAACCCACACATCCGTATCAACGACGCGCACATATCTGTGAAGACCGTACGCGACCAAGTTGTCCCGTTTGGCGGGACGTACTCAGTTCCGGGGTGAAACAGGGTCTGGTTTTTTCCTGTTTTTGGATCACGGTGTGCGATCACCACAGGACGCGATGCCCCAAACGGTTTGTCCGGGCACCGAGAGGATCATACAGGCTTCGCAACGCAATTTACGGAATCAAAATCCGAGCTACGAGCAAGAAAATACACGCACCTGAACTGGGCTGAAAAAATCCGGGGTCTGAATCGTGTCCGACACGTGTCGGATACAGGAAATAAAATTAGGGTTAGGTTTAGGGATTCAGTCAGCGGCGGGGACGGCGGCTCTGCGGCCTGGCGGAGGCGGAGGGGACCGGCGCTGCTGTCGTCGGAGGGCGGCGCGGCGTGGCGGGGAGGCGGCGGCGTGCGGCAGGCGGCTGGGGCGCTGCTGCGGCCGCTGCTGCTGTCGACGAGCGGGGAGGAGGAAAAGAGGGAGGGGCTGGCCGCGGCGTCGAGGTCTGAGGCGGGAGGCGGTGGCGCGGCGAGGGGAGCGGTGGCGCAGGCACGGCGGGGAAGGGTGGTTCGAGGCGGAGGAGGCGATCTGGGGGGGATTTATAGGGTGGAGAGCGAGGGGAGAGGGCCGAGGGAGGCGGAGATCGAGGTGGAGGAGGCGGAGCTCGCGGGGGGGGGTCGTGGGGGCGTACGGGGGCGGCTTGGGCGGAGACGTGGCCGGGACGCGCGGCGGAGCGGCCGGGACGCGCGGGGGGGCTGGGGTTCATGGGTGAGTGGGGAACGGGTCGGGTGGCGGGTCGGGTTCGGTCGGGCGGACCCGACCCGATAAGCCGAGCGGGTTTGGGGGTTGCGGGTTCGGGTCTGGCCGACCCGTTAGCACAAGGGTTGTTGGGCTGGGCCGGTGGGCCGGGTTATAGGATTTAGGGTTTAGGTTTTAATAAATTAAATAAATAAATAAATCAATAAATAAATAAATAAATAAATAATTAATTAATAATAGTTTTTAGGTGTTTAAAAATAGGTCCGGGGCCCAATAAAATCCCAGAAAATTATCCTAAGTCCAGTTTTTCATTTTACACCCAAAAATATTATTTTTATAATATTTTAATATTATTTATTATCTATTAAAAATTATTTAATATTTAAAACCCTGATTTTAATTACAGAAAATTCCCAAAAAATTCCAGAATATTGAGAAAAATCCAAGTTTAAAAATTTTGAAAAATCAGGGGGTTTATAATCTACCCCCTTAAGAGGATTGCGTCCTCGCAATCAAAGAATAACCGGTCAGCAAAGATGACACGGTCGCAAGCATTGTTCGAAACACATCACAAGACACTTAGGAAAAATATCGTTTCCCTAAGAATGAAAGTTATGCACTTTCCAGAGAAAAGAAAATCTAGTTAAAGCAAGAAAACTACACTTTTAGAAAACTAGGTTATTACTAACAGGTTGCAAATTACTAGGTTGGGGCTGAGGTCACGAACCAATAGGCACGAGCTAAAACAAGTCTAGAAACGGATAACTACGAATCACTTACGCGCATCAGCGTCCTGCACAGTCATCGCATAAGCTTGTCCTCGTCCTTGTGGTGGATTCCTCTGCTGCTGTTGGGCTTGCTGGAGAAGTGCTGCTTGAGGTGCCAGAGGTGACCTCGGTGCTGGTAAAGCTGGTTGGTTTGCCCTTCGTGCTCCATCTCGATGCTGAGAACAGTCCCTGGCTATGTGTTGATTGGTGCCGCAAATCAAGCATAATCCCAACTTGCGTCTGCAGTCTTTCTCGACATGGCCTATCTTGCCGCAGTAGTGACAGGTAGGAAGGGTCTGCGAAGCTGTCCTGGGTGGCTGGTTCGGGTGAGATCTCTTTGCAGATTCTTCCTGTGGTGCCCTGTCTGGTGCTGATGTGATTGGCCGCTTGAGGCGAGTCTCTCTCTTGGTGACGCGTTCCATGCGTCGGGCTGCAGCGAGAACGTCCGAGTAAGAGGTAGGTGCGACGGATCCGATGAGTCTCTGCAGATCAAAGTTCAGTCCGTCGAAGAACTTCTCGGCCTTCTCTTCCTCTGTCGGGATCAGGGTTGGGGCGAAGCGGCTCAAACGAATGAATTCCGCGTTGTACTCTTCCACCGTCATAGCATCCTGAGTGAGGCGGTTGAACTTGTCCCAAAGTTCTGATCGTGCGATGGCCGGAATGTACATCTCCTGGAAGAGCCTGGAGAACTCCTCCCAAGTAACTCGGTCTGGTCCGAGCCGTGTCTCCTCGGATAGCCACCAGTGATGAGCATTGTCCGTTAATTGCATTCTGACGGCAGTCATCCAACGTTCCCGTGGTAGCTCTGCTGCTTCTAGTTGATGCCGAATGTTGGTGAGCCATTCATGAATTTTTGTGGGCTCTTCCTTGCCAGAAAAGTGTGGGGCTTTAGTTGGCGAAAGTCAGTGATAGAGCCCGTTGATGGCCGTCGAGCTGGTAGGTTGGCCTGCTCTAGTGCAGTTACTATACTGTTCCTCAAGAAGTCAGCCTCGCGACGCTGAGCCTCGTGTTGGACTTGTTGCTGGGCTTGCATCATCGCGTAGATCATTTGGAATATCTGTTGCCCGTCAATCAGCTGTCCTTGTGGGAGTACAGGCATTGGTGGAACGAACTGCGGCGGAGGCGGGATATCATCACGCCGGAATCTGGAGGTAGTTTGTCCTGCCTGCTGGCTCTGCTGAACTGATTGAACTCCACTGACTGGTGTTACTTCGTCGTCATAGGTGACGGCTGCAACTGGTGGTATTCCCGCGGGAGTATCATCGCACTCTTGTGACTCCATTGCCCTGCATCCAAAAATAAACGATAAGAAGCGTACCGAAGAATCAAGGCAGGAAGCAATTATTTTTGAAGTCGATATAGATATCAAGAACGATTCAAGCAAGTGGATGAGATCCTAAAAACTTATCCTATCTTATTGCAGGCCTGTTCGGTCCCTAAGTTGAAATCGAACAATTTAGTCGTAGACCTGCATAGGCCACCACAAAAACAATGTCACGCCCCAGTCCCAAAAATGCCGAGGGACTGGACACATGGCAATGGCCAGCAGCACGCACCGATGGACAACCCCATTTAATGGATCCATCAGGGCATGCTTAAGCTGTAGTCTAACAGTAAGATGTTACAAGTCTCAGGTATTTCTAATCTCATCCACAGAAAAACATAGATTAATGCTAGAATAATGCAATAGAATAACTAAACAAATCTCAAATAAGAGTATCTCGGAAAATAATCCGAGAATCAGTCTGTTACATTTTAAGGAAATAGACAGGAAATAAAATACTGAAAAATGGAAATACTGAGAGTAAGAAGCCGGTGCTCAGGAGAAGTCTTCTGCCACTATCTCGTCCTCGGTTCCTGGTTCTGCTCCAAGGAGTGCTCCTGTACCGTACACCTCGGGGTAGTTTTCTTCAGCTATTCCTGGGGACATAATCCGGATCCAGGTCCTCAGGGGACAGTAAGGTACAGAAAATACAAGCCAAAATAAATGCAGTGCAGCAGATAAATAAACAACAGGGTAAACTATGTAACCAGCTAAGTGATAAATGCAAGTTGAGAGCATCACTAGAACTCAAGCTGAAGCCACTACAAGCTCTGTGTCGGGGAGCTGGTAGCAGCAATAACTATGAATTATACTATGAAATATACGATGTTTTATATATATGAGATCAGCCTGTAGCCTGTGTGTCTCTCCCCACCCAATGTAATCCCACGTCTCATGTCCACGATGCCTCATGTCCATGTCACGCACGATTATAACTAATGCAGCAAGTCTGATAGCTATGAATCAATGCCTATGAATGTAATGTCTATGTCATAAAATATGTATCCTATACAGAATCACCTTGAATGTCTCAGGAAGACTCTGTCTCATAAAATAGTGTCAAGTGTCCTGGGTTCTGTTGTACTTGATAAGACAAGTACGAGAAATATCGAGTCTCGGTATCCATGTCTATGTGACGTTACATAACTCCGCGTACGGGGTTGGCACCCGACTGGTAATCGGACGCTAAGTAAAGTCACTCGGTCCTGGGTTGAACAGTTAAACAAGTTTTTGTATATGACTCTACAAGAACTCAAGTAAAATACTATAACAGGAATTACTGAGAATTGGCAAACTTTACTTGCCCACTGATGCAAAATTAAGCCAAGGAAATAAATAGCCAGCTGCAGGGTTTGGCAAGGTACACTTGCCTGTGGTTCCGGTTCCAATTGCTGCTCTGTCTTCAGGTGAATTGCAGGCGGTACTCCGGTTGCTGAAATAAACATCACCATCAGATCTAGAAAATATCAATCAGCTAGAAACGCTTGTCCTTGAGTCCAATTTGAAGACAAGGGCAGAAATGGCAGTTTTGGGTCAAAACGGGGTCTACATGTGGGCCCGCTTTGCACCGAAAAATGTGTCAGGGTCAAAGGTTTCCAAATTTACCAAACTTAGTGTCAACAGCTCAGGAACGATGATACGAACCCAACGGAACTTCCAGAATTGGATTCCGATGAGCCGATCACAAAATCGCCCGTCGAGCTGGGCCTGGGGGCCCCACGACACGCGATTTCGTCAACGTTCTCAGAATCGAACCAAACTTGGGTCACAGGACCAGCGTATCGCTACGAGTTCGATGGCACAAGTTTCGTTTCAATCCGACGTGTGTACATAAAGTTGGATCGTAATTCAAAAAAGTCGGATACGGGGCGATGTCCGCAGATACGCGTTGATCCCGGTGTGCACGCACACCTGAATCGACTTCCGCGAAAACCCACACGTCCGTATCAACGACGTGCACGTATCTGTGAAGACCGCACGCGACCAAGTCGTCCCGTTTGGCAGGGCGTACTCAGTTCCGGGGTGAAACAGGGTCTAGTTTTTTTTCTATTTTTGGATCGCGGTGTGCGATCACCACAGGACGCGATACCCCGAACGGTTTGTCCGGGCACCGAGAGGGTCATACAGGCTTCGCAACGCAATTTATGAAATCGAAATCCGAGCTACGAGCAAGAAAATACACGCACCTGAATTGGGCTGAAAAAACCCGGGGTCTGAATCGTGTCCGACACGTGTCGGATACAGGAAATAAAATTAGGGTTAGGTTTAGGGATTCAGCCGGCGGCGGGGACGGCGGCTCTGCGGCCAGGCGGAGGCGGAGGGGACCGGCGCTGCTGTCGCCGGAGGGCAGCGCGGCGTGGCAAGGAGGCGGCGGCGTGCGGCAGGCGGCTAGGGCGCTGCTGCGGCCGCTGCTGCTGTCGACGAGCGGGGAGGAGGAGGAGAAGAGGGAGGGGCTGGCCGCGGCGTCGAGGTCTGAGGAGGGAGGCGGTGGCGCGGCGAGGGGAGCGGTGGCGCAGGCACGGTGGGGAAGGGTGGTTCGATGCGGAGGAGGCGATCTGGGGGGGGGGATTTATAGGGTGGAGAGCGAGGGGAGAGGGCCGAGGGAGGCGGAGATCGAGGCGGAGGAGGCGGAGCTCGCGGGGGGGGGGGGGGTCGTTGGGGCGTGCGGGGGCGGCTTGGGCAGAGACGTGGCCGGGACGCGCGGGGGGGGCTGGGGTTCGTGGGTGAGTGGGGAACGGGTCGGGTTCGGTCGGGCGGACCCGACCCGACCCGATAAGTCGAGCGGGTTTGGGGGCTGCGGGTTCGGGTCTGGCCGACCCGTTAGCCCAAGGGCTGTTGGGCTGGGCCGGTGGGCCGGGTTATAGGATTTAGGGTTTAGGTTTTAATAAAATAAATAAATAAATAAATAAATAATAATAGTTTTTAGGTGTTTTAAAATAGGTCCGGGGCCCAATAAAATCCCAAAAAATTATCCTAAGTCCAGTTTTTCATTTTACACCCCAAAATATTATTTTCATAATATTTTAATATTATTTATTATCTATTAAAAATTATTTAATATTTAAAACCCTGATTTTAATTACAGAAAATTTCCCGAAAATTCAGAATATTGAGAAAAATCCAAGTTTAAAAATTTTGAAAAATCAGGGGGTTTACACATATGACGTAGCAGATGATACTATTGAGGAGCCTGTTCCTACTCAAGAGACTACTTTTGTGGAGTAGTTGGCCAGTTAGCTAGTATTTTCTTTCAGCATAGTACTCGGGTTTGTCCCCGATTTATCTTCTGGTTCTGTATTAAACTGTGGATTTGGATGTCACAAAATTTGTCTTATGAAATCTTAGCATTCATATTTCCTGTTATTATCCTTGCCTATTTATTCTTATGAATGAGCTAGATTTTAAATTACCTGTGAATATGACCTAGACAGCGTACTACCGCCGACACTGTGGCGTAGGCTGGACGTACTCGCGAACCGGTGCCTGAATTATCTGGGTGCGGGTCGTGACACACAACGAGGTGCCTAAGAACTCAATCCCCTGTTATCTGAGAAAACTCCTAGGCTACAAGCATATTCTTGAACTCAACTGTTCTAGCTACTTCCATTTTCTTCTACTAAACATATATAAGCATATGATAGTGTCACGCTCCAGTCCCAAAATACGTAGGACTAGGAACACGTAAGCATGCCAGCCGCATGGATATGGCAACTCCAATATATGAAAACCAAAATCCACACGTACGCTGTAATATGAAAATCAATCCACAAGTGGTATAAACATATGTCACAAGTCATAGGGTACAATCTAAATTTCATCCACGAAAATCAGGTATAAATAATAACCAGCATCTATATAACTAGATCTCAACATAAATATCTAAGGATGATAGTTGGATGGAAATAAATCCACTACCAACTCGAATGAAAAAGTACAACACAACAAATACAATATAGGAATACCAGCTAACGACCATGGGCTCGAAAAGAAGACATCCTCACAACACAAGTAATCATCCAAATCTGTGCTCCTGCAATTACTCAAGAACAGATACACCTGGCAGAGGACCAGGTCCTCAGAGGGACGTAACAAGATACAGAAAATACGAGCCAATTTGAATACAGTAAACATGCATATAATTTGAAAATAAATAAGTACGCTATACAAGACCATCTATATGAATGCAAATGAGGACAACTTTTCGACGTATGGGCAAGGGTAGGCTACTCGATCTAATCCTCACAACCTCACGCTCGTCAGTGGACATTATCAGCCGACATACCTCTGGGGTAGCGACCCTCGGACTCCATCAATCGACATACCTCTCGGGTAGCGACCATCGGACACGACCAGAGTGGTTAAAAGCCCATACGCCTAATGATTGTCCCATATGATACTAAGTGTCAAGTGTGTGTCAACATATCTAATATATAGTAATGACTGAAAGGAACTACACATGCAATAAATAAACATAATTGAAATAAATATACAGAAAAATACTAAGTATGTAAAATACTGTAAGCAATTTGGCAAGGTATCTTGCCTGGGGTCCTGCTGCTGGTATGAATCAGAGTCCAAGTCACAGTCCAAATAGCCTATGTATTACAAATTTATCACGTCAAAAGATAATTTATTTTAATTTATTTAATTCTGGAATAATTAATCTAAAATCCTATTTTAATCTTATTATTCTGATTTTTATGTTAATTCCTAAATTTTGTCCAAAGAAACTGAATTTTAACAACTCGAAACTCATGGCACGCAAATCGAGGCGATCTGTTGACCGAAAAGTCAACCGACACAAACTCAACTTTCATGCATGATTTCCTGTAGATTTCAGCATTAAAAATATGCTGGAATTTATGGCTCATCCAAATTCAAATTCGTTTGGGAATTATGGCACATACAAATTTTGTATTGTGCACCGATGGTTAAATTCTAACCTAGAAGTTCTACAGAATTAACAGTATATAAATACTTCGAATTAAATTCTGGGAAAAACATATGTCAATGATCTCGACATTAGCTTTTCAAAACTTTAAACGGTTCATGATTCTGATTCCTGGTTCTCCCGAAATCACGAAAATATTAAAACACGTTTATTTTTGGACATGCTGTACTCTACGAATTTTTCAGAATTTAATACTCATAATTTCGTAAAATAAATTATATAATCAGAAAGCTAACCTCAATATCTTTTAACACAAGAAACTAGGCCTTGTTTGGAGTCCGGAGCTATGCGCAATGGCTTGTGGAAGATGAAGGAACCCTAGATGGCAATTCTCCAAAATCTCTCTCTCTAAAATAATGTGATAATTAGGGTTATAATAATATATATATATATATATATAGGGATGTACCTGCGGCTGAAAGGATATTTATAGGCTGACACGTGTCATAATCTGATTGGATGGTTTTTGTTATATTATTTGTTTTTTATTTGCCTTTATCAAAACATTATTTAAGTCATTTTAAATCTAAATAACTCCAAATAAATATTAAAAATAATCATCAAAATCTGGAAAATTACATAAAATATATTTTGAACCTATAAACCCTAGAAAAATATTTGGGACAATTTTATATTCATAAGTTTACTACTATAATTAGGAGAAGCTCTAAACATTAGTTTTATCCATTTAACTAAAAATAAATACTAACATTATTACAAAAATTCTGAAATAATTCCATAAAATATATAATAATATTATAAACCCTAGAAAATAATGTGGGTCTATTCTATATTCCTGGGCTTGCACAATAAATTCTAGAAGTCCTAAAAATTAGTTATTAGTCTAAATAACTCCCAATAAATACTAAAAGTATTCAGAAAATTCCCAGAAAATTATAGAAAATATATTTGACTATTTAGAATCTAAAATAAAATTTTGGAATATTTTTTAATTAAGTTTGAATATAAAATAAATTCTTTAAAGTTCTAGAAAATTAGTGTTACTAGTTTTTAATTAACTAAAAATTATGGAAAAATCTCAATAATCTAAAATAGCCTAAATATAATTCTAAATAAATATTTATATAAGTAAATATACTAAAAAAATTTATTTTCTAATTAGCTAAGAGAATACTCTAAATAAATTCAACATCTATAATAAACATAATAATATAAAATATACACAAAATACCTATTTTGGGTGAGGGAGTTTACAATCTATCCAACTTAAAATAATTTTGTCCTCGAAATTAAAATAAGGCATAATTTGTTAAATCCTTCACATTCGTACATAAGGTACGCCAATCGGAATCTCTTCCAAAAATTTAAATAACAAAATCTATTCAAATCTATCGCGATCACTTCAAAATTAAGATAACCACTGTTTAAATCAAAATTCAACCTGTCGTAATCTCTTCTCGATTTTTTTTTAAATAATCAATATTCAAATCTAACTCAAGTCTATATGACATCCCACATCAAAATTTATATCACCATTTCCAATATCATAATCTCCTCTAGACTTTGAACAACAAACAATTCTAATCAAATCTTATTCCTATTCTCAAATTAAAAATTTTTTACTCTTCAAATATTTAAACTCAATTTACATCCTCAATATTTCAAATAGGTGACCCAACAATCAAAATTGAACTTTTAATTCAAATCATCAAATTATAAAATTTAAATCTAATTCACCAATTGTTCAAGTCTAAAATTCTATATTTATCCTCAAAATTTAAATCGATGATTCATCCTTCAATATTCAAAATTTAAATCATGTGCTCAAAGTATAAATATTTGGTCCGCAATATCAAGATTTTAAAATTCGTTAAATCCTCATTATCTTAATCCTTCTTTTAAAAAATTTCAAAATTAAAATGACTTGAATCTTCCAATCTAATCTTACTTGATCACAATCTAAAAAAAATTTCTCTCAAGTTGGCAATGCACTACTACCCAACTTAGAATTTACCCATCTATCACAGAAGGCTATATACTTTAAGAAAAATATTCCTTAATTTATTTACTCATGTCATTCAATCCTCAAAACTTCAACGCCAATTATATCATATATGATATGTCCTTAATTACAAAAGAATAATCCTCAAGTATGTGATCGGCCTACGGGGTATATCTAGTACTCTCTGTGTATCAAACTTATACCAAGCACGAGATTTCGTCTTTCCGAAATAAGGGAAGACGGAGATCAATAATAAAGAGTTCAAGGATGAGGTAATAGAATATAAGTATCGGGATCAAGGCGTTTAAAGAATTCAAATAGGAATTGTCAAAGCAGTTCTGGATTGAAGTCATATTTTGGTAATTCCTATTCACATGCTCGTATTAGTACAGTTATGTAACCAATATGATCCGCTCAGACATATCTAGGGGCAAGTATATTCGTCTACCAATCACTACATATCTCAATCCACGTAAAATAGTATTACGAAGGGCGAATCAAGCGCACTAAGGTTAGCTAGACCTTAATACAGTGATTCTGAAATGTATTAGTAGGCGTCCCCAATAATACATATCTCATGATCAAGTTCGATAAAAGAGTAAGCTTGCAAAACTAGGCTATAATAGCAGCATAAGTCAAGGTAGTGCAGCAAATATAAGTACGCTAGATGATGATGAAAGGAGGTACAAATTAATTCAAGTTCACAAAACAAAACAACTAAGCAACAATAATAAAAGACTCTACAATCCCTACAGTTATCATACAACCTCCTTGTCTATGTCGCTAGTCGACCAAATGTGGACAAGGACCTCTAACTTCTATTGTCTAAATAACCACTGTCGTCTTATGCTAGTATACAATTAATGTTGTTCAATCACACTTCAATAATAGGTCAAAAGACTATGTGATACTAGGTTGTGAGGTATACTACCCAACTTAAAATAATAAACTAATACTGTGACAGTCTTAAGGGTACCGTAGAAGCTCCTGTTAAGGTCTTCGAGAAGGGGTCTTGGTACTTGTTAGGGTATCCTCTTATATTACATAGGTCATGGTCGTCTTAACTCTTAGTCATAGTGCAAGTGTCAATAGTAAGAATGGGACAATTACTGGCCTCAAGGGAAAGGAAATATAACTCGTATTTAGGTGTGGTACAAGTTACGCAATTTAAAACTAAGGGATAAGCACCAGGTCTCAATCTACAAGAATAACTTAACTATCAAGTTCTAACTACTAAGCACACAATTTCAAAATTCAAGATTACAACTATAATCCTAGCAAACTATGTGTCCTTAACAAAGAAATAAATTACTTGGCCTACTATCAGAAGTGTCAGGTGGCACGAGTTGAAAGATAAAGAAAAGAAGAACGTAATTTTGGTCGTCGCACAATTAGCGAAAGCTATGGTCACAGGGGAACAATATATGAAAATAGAGGGGCTCTAGATAGCATCATGGTTTTCCAAGGGAAAAGGGTATGCTAGTCTCTGTGTTTGAGGTATGATTAAGAAAATATTCTATGCATTGCTCTTGGCTTTCTAAGGTACTGTCTACTTATCTCAAGACAAGAATCTAAATTTATGGTTCTACAATACTCATCTAACGACGTGGGTTAGGTTCAGTCCTAATATTCACTTTGGTTTCTCAATGCTAGGGGCAACCATAATGGTAAACTTCTAACTAACTCTAGTAGTGTCTATACTACTCTCAAGTCATCATAACACATCAGGGGGTAATGGTAAACTAATTCTAGAGATAAGGAATTCTAGGGTTCACTAGACATCCTAAACTTAGTGGTGTGTCAGCACTCTAGTTGTACTCTTAATAGGAAGGTTACCCTACTTATCATCTAACAACAGGAACTTCTATATTCTAGGAGAGACTATACTAAAGGAACTATTATGGGAGTACAGGAATCAAGCAGGATGCAATTATTCAAATAGAATAGATTAGAAGAAAGATGAGTCATAGTCAATTGTGGATGAGATCCTATACTCTAGTCCTAGGTGCAGTCTTGTTCGGTATAGTAACGTAACCGAGATAATATGCTCTCGACCTGTATGGGCCACCACAAAAATATGTCACGTCCCAGTCCCAAAATACGTAGGACTAGGAACACGTAAGCATGCCAGCCGCATGGATATGGCAACTCCAATATATGGAAATCAAAATCCACACGTACGCTGTAATATGAAAATCAATCCACAAGTGGTATAAACATATGTCACAAGTCATAGGGTACAATCTAAATCTCATCCGCGAAAATCAGATATAAATAATAACCAGCATCTATATAACTAGATCTCAACATAAATATCTAAGGATGATAGTTGGATGGAAATAAATCCACTACCAACTCGAATAAAAAAGTACAACACAACAAATACAATATAGGAATACCAGCTAACGACCATGGGCTCGAAGAGAAGACATCCTCACAACACAAGTAATCATCCAAATCTGTGCTCCTGCAATTACTCAAGAACAGATACACCTGGCAGAGGACCAGGTCCTCAGAGGGACGTAACAAGATACAGAAAATACGAGCCAATTTGAATACAGTAAACATGCATATAATTTGAAAATAAATAAGTACGCTGTACAAGACCATCTATATAAATGCAAATGAGGACAACTTTTCGACGTATGGACAAGGGTAGGCTACTCGATCTAATCCTCACAACCTCACGCTCGTCAGTGGACATCATCAG
Source organism: Iris macrosiphon (assembly GCA_036927795.1). NCBI lineage: Eukaryota > Viridiplantae > Streptophyta > Magnoliopsida > Asparagales > Iridaceae > Iris > Iris macrosiphon. Next base: position 148,864,661 of record JAYESA010000003.1, read on the forward strand.
CCGACATACCTCTGGGGTAGCGACCCTCGGACTCCATCAATCGACATACCTCTCGGGTAGCGACCATCGGACATGACCACTATAGCGCGTGCTAGAGACTATGGTTTACCAGAGTGGTTAAAAGCCCATACGCCTAATGATTGTCCCCTATGATACTAAGTGTCAAGTGTGTGTCAACATATCTAATATATAGTAATGACTGAAAGGAACTACACATGCAATAAATAAACATAATTGAAATAAATATACAGAAATATACTAAGTATGTAAAATACTGTAAGCAATTTGGCAAGGTATATTACTTGGGGTTCTGCTGCTGGTATGAATCAGAGTCCAAGTCACAGTCCAAATAGCCTATGTATTACAAATTTATCACGTCAAAAGATAATTTATTTTAATTTATTTCATTCTGGAATAATTAATCTAAAATTCTATTTTAATCTTATTATTCTGATTTTTATGTTAATTCCTAAATTTTGTCCAAAGAAACTGAATTTTAACAACTCGAGACTCATGGCACACAAATCGAGGCGATCTGTTGACCGAAAAGTCAACCGACACAAACTCAACTTTCATGCATGATTTCCTGTAGATTTCAACATTAAAAATATGCTGGAATTTATGGCTCATCCAAATTCAAATTCGTTTGGGAATTATGGCACATACAAATTTTGTATTGTGCACCGATGGTTAAATTCTAACCTAGAAGTTCTACAGAATTAACAGTATATAAATACTTCGAATTAAATTCTGAGAAAAACATATTTCAATGATCTCGACATTAGCTTTCCAAAATTTTAAACAGTTCATGATTCTGATTCCTGGTTCTCCCAAAATCGCGAAAATATTGAAACACGTTTATTTTTGGACATGCTGTACTCTACGAATTTTCCAGAATTTAATACTCATAATTTCGTAAAATAAATTATATAATCAGAAAGCTAACCTCAATATCTTTCTAACGCAAGAAACTAGGCCTTGTTTGGAGTCCGGAGCTATGCGCAATGGCTTGTGGAAGATGAAGGAACCCTAGATGGCAATTCTCCAAAATCTCTCTCTCTAAAATAATGGGATAATTAGGGTTATAATAATATATATATATATATATATATATAGGGATGTACCTGCGGCTGAAATGATATTTATAGGCTGACACGTGTCATAATCTGATTGGATGGTTTTTGTTATATTATTTGTTTTTGATTTGCCTTTATCAAAACATTATTTAAGTCATTTTAAATCTAAATAACTCCAAATAAATATTAAAAATAATCATAATAAAATATATTTTGAACCTATAAACCCTAGAAAAATATTTGGGATAATTTTATATTCATAATTTTACTATTATAATTAGGAGAAGCTCTAAACATTAGTTTTATCCATTTAACTAAAAATAAATACTAACATTATTCCAAAAATTCTGAAATAATTCTAAAAAATATATAATAATATTATAAACCCTAAAAAATAATGTGGGTCCATTCTATATTCCTGGGCTTGCACAATAAATTCTACAAGTCCTAAAAATTAGTTATTAGTCTAAATAACTCCCAATAAATACTAAAAGTATTCAGAAAATTCCCAAAAAATTCTAGAAAATATATTTGACTATTTAGAACCTAAAATAAAATTTTGGAATATTTTTTAATTAAGTTTGAATATAGAATAATTTTTTCAAAGTCCTAGAAAATTAGTGTTACTAGTTTTTAATTAACTAAAAATTATGAAAAAATCTCAATAATCTAAAATAGCCTAAAAATAATTCTAAATAAATATTTATATAAGTAAATATACTAAAAAAAATTATTTTCTAATTAGCTAAGAGAATACTCTAAATAAATTCAACATCTATAATAAATATAATAATATAAAATATACACAAAATACCTATTTTGGGTGAGGGAGTTTACAGATAGGTTTAGCTCCTTCAAGCAGATTGATCAACATCCCAAGTATTTTTATGGGGTCAATCTCTTTAAGGACTGCCTCCTCCCAGCAGACCGAGTCATTGGTCTTCATCGTCTCATCGTTGGTAGTGGTAAGACCTCCATATGATAGGTGATAAGATCATCTTTGGTCCTTCGACCTCCTGACTCTTCTAGTTGACTGCTCTTCGAGTTTTGGTTCAAATGTTGTCTTTTAAAAGACAACTCCTCCATGGACTACGTCTTCTTCTACAGAAGTGCCAACAACTTTGGCTGATACTGTCCTCCAAAAATCTCCCACAATCGAACGATCTTCATGTGGATCTGACTTTGAACCAAAGTTACATCAGAAATGACGAACGGTACTAAGGACCTGACCGTAAGTGCAACTTTCTCCCACAGACATTCTGGAAGACCCATCGTACAACAATATAAAAGTGATCATTACTGCTAACTGCTCGTCCTTCCTATCTGCACCTTCAATAGACTGGGAGAGTACGAAGATATCGTTTCATGTTCTAAGTTGAACGATGTGAATCCAAAGAATGATGCATGTTCCATAGTCAGTTCCATGTTCTAAGCTGAACGATACGAATCCAAAAAATGATGCTTTTCGTATAGAAAACTTCTGAGTCTATCGAGTTATAGACCGATATGACGCTCAGCTCCAAACTTGAAGTCCCTGAGGTTCTCGAACGCTTTATCCTTCGATTATGAGAAGATAAGCGAATACGTTTCCTGAGAAATCGTCAAAAAAAGAAGTGATAAACTTTACCCCGTCCCTTTGTGGAGAATAGAAGTCACAGATATCTGAGCGTACCAGCTCCATAGGATCTGTACTTGTAGTCATCCGTCTAAACGGCTTCCTGACTACCTATGTCTGAACATATCCATCACGTCTCTCCACCTCCTTACCCCCACTTCTTAGAGATATTCTTGAACTTAGACAACTTTGAAAAGGACATGTCTTAGTCAGATGCGACACAACTCAATAAGAGCAATCTCTTCCTCAAGCTGGAAGCCCAAAATTATAATCCTGATCCCTAGATCTTCTGCTTGATACTTGTTCTCCATAGAGACCTCCTTCTTAGATAGTGCTCTTTATTGGTGAATAGCTTCATCACAGAGCATGCTTAGCAGAATGCACTAGTGTCTATCCACCAGTCAGTAGCCACGTTTGATAACTCAACCTGCGTAATCATAGCAACCAAGTTAAGTAATCAAAGGAACCAAGTTTTAGCTATACCTTGCTATATTGGTTCGAATTGGTTCTGCTTTAAAGCTCCAATTCCAGCCATGCATCAAGTCCTGCCAGAGAAGTGACCTTCATGTGCAAAGCCTCCTTGCATCATGCATGCGCATAAGCCTCCATGCGTCATGTATGCGTCCAAGATACTATGCGGCCAGCTCTGTCATGTGGCAAGACCTTCAATGCGCCAAGAATCTGCCATCTCCTAAGAGTCTTTTTTGCGGTAGTAGTCTTCATGCGGCAAGAGACTTCTATGCGGCCAGAGACTTTTATGTGGCCAAGTCTTCTATGCGGCTAAGTCTTTCCAACCGCCAAGAACTGTCATGCTCTAAGTCTCGTTATGCGTATACTCTGCAATCCTTGGTCAACTTGTAATCTTTCTTCCAATTGGAATGCACGTCCTTCAAACGCTAACTCCTCCATTCTGGGAAATGGTAGGTTCTGACAACTCACGTTCAACATTTGACAAAGGACTCCTTCCCTCATCCAAGTGTTCGAAGTGTATCCCGTCAATTTTCTCAAGTTTGTGAAAACTTGTTGCCGAGAATATTTGATCGGATGTTCTACATCTTTTTTCGGATCTTGCTTTGAGGTTGTTAGTCCCGAGACGGATCAAAAATTGTAGAACACGGGCCATAGCAGAGCTGCTAACGAGACCCGAAAGTCCGCTCTCTTCTAGAAACCAAGTTGTCGAGATCAAAGATTCACACAAGAGTTCCTCATCCGATATTTCTCGATTCCAACAAAGCACGAACCAAGAACATGTTACAAACTAGCTCCGAAGAAAATGAAGATTACAACAAGCAACAAGTAAAATGTTCTTCTCTTTACGTTCGCAGACACTACAACAAGAAAGAACGAAGTAAAGGAAAAACTGAAAAGAAGCCCCTTGCTAGGGTGGTCAAAACCACCGTTGCTCAAAGTAAGATTCGTCGTACAGACGATCTGCCCCCAGGAACCAGCAAGTTCATAAAAGAACTTCTAGAATGCTCAAAGTCACCTTCGAAAACACTCGAAAACACCATGTGAGAGGAAGACACTGGGTCGCCTATGATATGGTGTTCTCGGTTTTTCATGTGTATTCTCTCTCCTCTACTGAAAGAGGAGGTCATATATATAAATAGAAAAAAATAACACATATGCGGCATGAGAAAACACCAGGCCGCATATGCGCTGATCGACCAGATCCCCCAAAACTGGGTGCCAATGCCGCAGGCTCCGCCCATATCGCATGTGCCGCCTCAGCCATCGGTTACGCTATACTGCACGAGGTAGACAGCGCCGCCAAACGCCGAAAATAGCCGCTCCTGCATGCGCTGCATATTCCGGAAGGCACAGAAAATCATGCGCCACATGTGCCGCCTAAAGCAGACCATGTCCCCTCCACATGCGACTTGCTCATCCAAACATGGCCGCATAGCGTCAGGCCGCATAGTCCCAGGCCGCATATCGTCTGGACACAAAGAGCCTGGCCGCATAGCGCCTGGCTACATAGCCCATGGCCGCATAACGCCAGGCCGCATAATCCATGTCCGTATATTGCCTAGGCCGCGTAGCGCTTTGGTCGAATAGCGTCAGGTCGCATGCGCTACGAAGCATGCGCCCGAGCTAGCAATCGTGCATGCAGCTCGCGCATAAAGTAGCGCACGAGGGCCATGCGACAATGCTGACAAAATAAAGTGCGCCAACAAAGTGCCACTTTGCGCCCTTGAGTCCGTGCCCGAGTCGCTACGTCCTTTCAGGACTTAACTCCTAAGAAAAACTTCCCAAAAGTGATGACAAAACAAAAATTGTCTTAATGGAGTTCACACTTAAATCCTCTAGGAAAAAATCAATCCACATGAGCCTCCACCCCATGTGCATATATCAATACTAAGTATAGATATATATTGAGATATACATATTTGTAGTTTTTTAATGTGGGACTAAAACTTCCAAAGCTAAGTGAAAAATACCAACAATAATAAAGTAGTTACAATCAATAATCAACGAAGGTGACTCACTATCAGCCATCCGAATCTTCAGAGGAGACGGATCAATTATTCCATGAAAAATAAAATTTATGATTTTTCAAATTCGTGAAGAACTCCATCCTGCTTCAACCTGGAAATTTTTATTTAGTTCAAAGATCTGGGAATAGAGTAGCACATGATCTAACTTCCTATGCTATTACTCAAAAGACTTGTCCTTACTTTGATCTTCCTCCTGAATGTATCCTGCATTCTATGTTGGAAGACTGTAATGTTTCTGTAAACAATGTAACTATTGCTACTATTAACTATCAATAGTTAAGTAATGGAGTTTTTAAGCTTTTCAAAAAAAAAAAAAAAAAACCATATAACAAAGTAGCTGTACTATACTGATGAGTACTTCTGCAACGGAGAACTAAATTATTTTACAGCTCGCCACTTAAATAATTTTGCATACGGACGTGCTACTTAGACCACAGGATTTGTCCGCGGATTGGCTCGCATACCTCGCATCAGCACCCCATGGGGAGGGAGGGAAGTTCCGTGCGGTGGGCTCCGGAGCGTGAGGACACGTCGGCTGCAGGCCAACTGCAGCCTCCTTTTTACCATTTCCGTTTTGCATATAGGACAATGCTATGCCTACAACCAATTGCTTACAACTTTCTTACAACTGTCACGTGGCGGCCGTTCATTAGAGGATGAGGAAAGATGGGGTCCGGTGGCTGTCCGGTTGGTCGTCACGTGACAGAAACGTCACGTGACAGCCGTTCGTTGGAGGAGAGTTAGGATCGAGTGTGGCCCACATAGCAGGAGGTAGAGAGGGTTGTAAAAAGATTATAAGTATTTGGTAGTAAACTTAGCATTATTGTTTGCATATGCCTTGTATATACATTCTTTAACTATTATTTCTTGTTATTTTTTCATGGACTTGGTCTCAAAGGCCAAAATAATGCCGAGCTCCTCCATGTGTTGGACCGTGTCGAACACAGCGTCGTCGTCGTCCAATGCGGACGACGGACGTCAGCATGGCCTCGTCCATCGGCACCTCCTCCGAGCGCATCGTCTCGTATAACTCGAGCCCTCGGTCTCTCGCGTAGGCTCTGACGTCGTCGCTCACTCGGAGAGCAGTCCTGCTACTGCTGTGTTTCCTTTCGTTCCCGCTCTTTGCTTTGTCTATGACACCGACCGAAGCGAAGGAGCAGAGGTAGAGGAGGACATTGTAGTGGTACTGGTAGAGTTCCAGCCACCGTCGCGTGTCCTCCGCCACTCTCCCCGAGCGACCCCCTTCCCTCTTCACGCGTGCGCCAACCACCGCACGCCCACCGCTGCTCGTTGTTGTTGCGGCTGATGTGCCCCCTCCCCCCCCCCCCCCCTTCTCCGTGCTACTAGCGGCGGAGAAAGGAGGGTTGTCGGAGAAAGAAGGGTATTCCTGTCTTCTTTTTTTCTCGGATAAAAATAGGAGAAAGATATCAAGTTAATGCGTATCAAATTAGAAATATCAAGTTAAACATTTCAAATAGTTGAGAATATCAAATTATAATTTAACTATTATTTAATTATAGGAGAAAAGTCAGTTCACTGTAGGTGTAGTTTCTTCGTACATCGAGACAATGTATATTTCTTCTTGGCTTGTGATAAAGGCACTACAAAGAACACTCAGGGCTAGTTCAGTATTGGGACTAGTCCAGTTATGAATAAATTTTACTCAGGTTAGCCTAAATTTTACTATGGTTGTCCACCCTCTTCACCTCCTTCCTCATGCTCCCCCTCCCGCTCCTCTACCGCTCGTCGCCGTCCCCACCGCTCGCCGCCGTCCCCACCGTTCACCACTGCCCCCGCACGCAGCATCGGCCCTTCCTCCACCGCTCGTCACAGCCCCCACCGCTCACCACCGCCCCCGCACACAGCAGCGGTTCAATCCTCCACCGCCCCCCCCTCCCCCCGCACAGCAGCGGTCTCGTCCTCCACCGCCGCGTGCCTCCGCCTCCTCCCCCGTCCTCCACCGCCGCCTCTCGTAGCCGCCTCTTCCCCCGCCTCCCGTCGCCTCCTTCCCCTCCCGCTCCTCCGCCTCGTCGCCCCTTCCGGCCTCCACGCAGCCCAGCCCTCGTGGTCACCTCGTGTAGCCCTCCCTTCCGTACTGTCAAAATTTTGGCAGTCCTAAAAAATCAACATATATATTTATGACTGTCACCTGTCAAACTTTTGACAGTTCTTCCAATTTGTAGGACTGTCAAAATTTTGACAGTCCTGATTATAAAAAAATTAATTGGAAGTGGACAGTCGAATGAGTAATTTTTGGAAGTGACAAACTTATAATTATCAATGATAAAATTTTAGGCTGTTCCGAGTGAATTTTGTAGTGCCTTTACGAAGAGCTTCTTTCTTCTAGAATTAATATAAAGGGCGTAGCTATTGCGACAGTTTTATTTAGCCATTGGCACCGTGTAATAGAAAAGAATTGATGATTATGATACTGAGACCAATGACTAACTGTTTAGAAAGGTCCTTAATTTATTTCTTTCTTTATTCTATTTTTGTGCAATATTGGGAAAAGGAAAATGGTTTTAAATGGTGTCAAAATCATTGTAGTGCTTAATCCATTCATTGGCTCTGATAACACTGATATGAAACGCGAGAGGAATTTGAATCAAAGTTCATTCATGAAACGTGATGGAATTCGATCAAAGTTAATCCATGAATAATGATATTAGACTTGTCTTATATGATTTAAAGAAATTTTTTTTAATCCAACAATTAATTGCATATCTTTATGCCTCTTTTTATCATCAATCAGATCAACTTAACCTCTCTTTTTTTAATAAATAAATTGATCTCTTTACTTGTACGACTTAGATGTTTCTTATTTTTCAAAGAAATGATTCGATTGATAGAATTTAATATTACACTTTTGAGATCGATGAGATTAATTACTATTCAAATATTTTTTCTTAGAACGTACTTATTTGACCCAATAAGCAAGACCACCACCCAATAGCATGTTAACACTAATAGCAAAATTTCTTATTTCTTGCTGAGTATCTCTTAATTATTCCAAAGTAACTAGAAAGATATTTTTTAATCAGAAAGAATTTAGTTCAGATGTATGATACATATTCAAAAAAAAAAAAAAAATCACAACTCAATTATGTATGATGGAATCATCAAAAATTTGATATTTTCTAGCTCTGTCTGTAACTCATTAGTGACTCAAAAAATAAAGAAAAGATGTATACAAACGAGATATAGATAAAAAAAAATGAACAGAGAAACTCTCGAGAATTTCTTCATCACTAAACGTTCTATACATGCCTTTAGTGGTGGTTATAATTACTAGTAAATTCACGTACGTTGCATATAAAATAATTTTTTTCCTTCCAAATTTAATATAAAATATTTAAATATATTTAATTAAGATTTATTATATATTTTAATTAAAATTGGTTATATATTTGATTATATTTTAATTATAATTTGTTATGGATATATTTTTAGTTTTTATAAAGAACCTTGAAACGATTAGCTATGTAATCTTAATATTATCTAATTATATATAAATGTTTTTTGTAACTCATATGGTTAAGGTGGGAGGTATTCTCTTAGATTGGCTGAGTTCGAATCCTTATAGTTTTATAACAAATTTAATTTTTTGAAATAATTTTTTATGTAATATTAATTTTTTTTTAAATAATTAATTGTTGATGATATACATACGACTTAGATGATTCATTTTTGAACATTTTTGAAACCTCATTATATAATGGAAGAGGAAGATTTGCTCTCACTTTCCCAATCAACCGCAATGACGACCATTGAAAATTATCATCATGAGAAATCACTTGATTTTTAATCGAGATACTATCTTCTTTAACAAAGGCCACCTAACCAACAAAATTAGAGGAGAATTCCTGCCTAACAATGTTCACTTTATTGTAATTAATATTAATTACAAGCAAGAAAAAAAAAAGTTAATTAGGTTAAGCATGTGTTGGCCAGATAAATTTTATATAGAAATCCTGAACAACTTGATCTTTAAATTTTAGAAGATTATCATCGTATATATGATATAGCTACTCTCCTGCTGCACTTAGTTGGGCTTTATTGTTGGATAAGATCCTGATTAATTAACTAGCTCATTTAATACTTATGTTAGTGTGAGTCACACAAGCATCTCCGAAAGCATATTAATAGATTAAACACAACTAAATAAATTAATGGTTAGGATTTAGTAAGCAACTCCATCTAGTTACCATTGATATTCTTCGTACACATTCCAGTGTAGTGAAAAAATATGGACCGAAGTAAAAAAAAATATAAAAAATTGCTTGGGTACTTTGAAGAAGTGGAGGTTAGCGGTCATGAAAAATCCTAAAATTTTATGTTCTGTTGGTTGTTGAAGTGATTGAAAAAGTATAATCTTTTATTAAACTGACATAAATAGTAAATTTTTTAAAGTAGAGAGGAAATAATCCTCCAACCAATGCGTGAAGTGAAAATGAGAATTTTCTACTTTTTGTGCTTCACTTTGGAAAAGAAAAATTTTATGTCAAAATTTCGATTTCGTGACAGACAAGATTTACTGTTCATGTTAAATCACAAAAAAATATTCCAAAATATAAATTTTGATCACTTCTGCGTTCAAATTCTGCAAACCAAACAGCCCCTAGTAAAAACTTTTTAATTTATTGTATCATCTTTCTACTATTTTAATATTGTTTATTCCAGACTTGCAAGTTTTTCTTCATAGATTTTCATGAAAGTTTATTCAGATTTGACCAATCACTAAAACCCTTTCAGTATGATCAGAATCAAAATTTGTTAGAAATGATCGCCACTATTCCAACCCGGATCCAGCTAGGTTCTATTGACCATGCTCTCTTGTCTTTGTACCTTGTCTTGTGGCGTCGTTGTGCGTCTTTACTCAATTAAGCCCGTCAGAGAAAAAAAATCTTCTCGTCCTGGTAGTAAGACGAATGTGCATTCACAGAAGAGAAATTAATAATGTATCTTGCTTAACCGACGTAATTTGGAGTGGGAGTATCGCAGGAGTAAGGTAAGGAGAAAAGATAAAGTGGGCTAGAAGAGTTAGCCAAAACGGTCTATTGAGTGCAGCTTGTTAGCCTTATTTGACCAAAAGCTCAATTTCTTTCTTCTTTTTAGTTCCACATCGGATGGCCAATCCCTCCTTATGTACATATATTAGTTCCTCTTCTTTGCTTTCTTAAAGTTGTTGTGTGGGGAACCCCTTGGACCACACGCGCGCGCCGCCGCCACCCGGCCCGGCTCGAATCGGTTCAAAAAAGGACGCCGAATGCCGATTCGATTTCCTCTTCGGGTTCGAGCTGAGACCCTAAAATTCTTTTTGCTGCTCTTCATTTTTTCGTTTAATTTTCTGAACGTTGGAAAATTAATTTTGAACCGTTAATACATTTTGTGTCCAGGTTCATTCTCCATGTGTCTGTGTAACGGCTGAATTAATAGAAAATTAATTCAGACCGTTACATATTGGATGGAGTATTATATATATGAATGGTTTTTTTTTGTAAACGAAATCGGATTTTGTTTCCTCCAAAAACTTGCTGCCAACATATTTTTCAGTCCATTCTTCGTCGTTTCACTCGTCTCCAAGTTCTAGGCAGAGCTAAGTCCTGGTCATTCTCTCTGAGTCGTGTGCGGCGACGAGATACCGGTAGTGCGGGAGTTTTACCACTAGAAGCTTCGGGAAACGTCTGCACACAGATCCCGAATCAACTCTTAGGGCAGTGCGTCGTGCACGACATCCCCAGAGGCCGGTAACATCAGTCTATTTTTATTTTTTATTCACAAAGTTTTCAATAAGAAAACGACAATTTTTCTAACAATCTAAGAGTTGATTTTATGTTAGAATTGTTCATCTAAATCTTGCTAGAAAACTTCAGAAATATTGTTAATATACCATTATTTATTCGCTGCTAAAGAAAAAAAAAACCATTTATTATATATATATTTCTCATCAATTAGGTTAATATTTGTTGCATATTCTGCCTACATAACCGAAATTTTGTTTGGACATTTTTTAATTCATAATATTGTAGCAACATATTATTGGCATAGTAACATAAAATTTTCAGGAACTAAGTTGATTAATAAATTAAAAGTTGATAGTTACTGTAACATAGTTGATAATTTGTCAATTGAAAATTTTAAAATTTTTGACTATAGCAAGCTTTAACTTGTAGAAAATTACTCTTACTGTAGCCAATATTGTTAAGTTGCAGTAGTTTAATTTTTATTCTAGAAAATTCAATTTGCTTAATATTTACCATAGCAAATAACCATATTTAATATTTCCTATTTGACCATAATCGTTAACTCAAAACAGTTGTTAGCAATTTGCTTCATTTCCTCAATTGATTTATTTGTTTACTTATCAAGTTGCTTACTATACTGTCAAATTGTAAATTTGCTTAAAGTGTTTTAAAAATTGTTATCACATTTGATAATTTTGTCAATTACAATTTTTTGATCACAAAATTTCTTTCAATTGTAACATACAATTTGCTTCATTTTTAATCACTTAGTATTTTGAAAGCAATTTAGGACCAAAAGAAAATAGTTTAGTAAAAAGAAAATTGCAAATAAAATCTTCAAATCTAAAGTTTCAAAGTAGAGACAAACTGGGCACAAGCCGAAAGGGTCCTTCTGTCAACCGGGTGTAAATAGCCATAAGCGACACGGTACTTAAGAGTCTTCGGACCGCCGCTAGCTGGGAACCGGTCTCTACAGCTAACCTGAGTTGATCAACACTTGAAAAACTAAAGATTTAAAGATTGTTTAGCAAAGACCACCTAAACTATTATCTTAGACATTGTTATTAAATAAATTTATATTTTTTCAGACTGCAAACATGACTAGTAAGGAGAAATCCTCTACTGCAAAACCTGTTAAGTTTGATGGCTCATACTTTAAAAGATGGCAGAGCCAAATAAAATTTTGTCTCACGACCTTAGGACTTATTTCAGCCATTGATGGGTCAACACCCTGTAATACCCTGTTCCGCTCAAGCGGACTGCCGTCTCAAACGGCAATCGTGCAGCTGTCCCGACCCGCTTTGCCTCAATCAAGAAGCAAAGGATATCCAGACTTGTCCCTACAGGAATTCGGCTTGGACTTTCAGAGGCTCGCTCAGACGTATCGCTCTACCGAGGCGAATCATCGCTAAGGTGGGTGGCTACGGTGAACTTGTCTTTGCTTAGCCAGCACACATAAAATCTGAAATATTTATGCTAGTCGCTAGGTGATTCACCCCCTGCATGCTAATAAATCCAACGCACCTAGCTAAGGGAATAATCCCAACTTGTATTGCTTGCTAGAACATGGAAATAAAATACTGCTTATACTCAGACCCTCGCATGCTAAGTCCCTTAACGGTTTCATCTCTCGGACTACCTTCGGGCCCGAGCAACGTGCCTGCTTATGTTCCTAGAACGCATGCTTGTCTGCTTGAATGTTACCGTATTTTCATCCAAACCCCGGGAGACTACTACGTAGTCGTTCCGTGCCTGAATGTTCCTGCAAGTATCCGGGACCGTTAGGTCACCAGGCAGCCCCGAACCAGGGGAATGCATCAAGACAAGTTAATCACTGTACAGAATCATGATTCAAGCACCTCCTGTAATCGTGCACTACTGTACTACTGTTATACTGTTCTACTGTACCACTGTACCACTGTACCACTGTACTCCTGTTCTACAGTACTCGAGTATCTAGTGAAGGGGAAACTGACCCTGACCCTGACCCTGACCTGCATGTCGCGGACAACTCGGAAACGAGGCATAGTTCCACGGACGGTCTCCGGGGCACTGGGGCCGCTCCGATCCGGATGGAACTCCACTGTTTCAGCCAACTGTACTGGACGAGATAGTATGCAGCGCCCACCGTTCTTTCGCTGCATACCATCCGCTCCATGGCTGAACTTACTGTATAGTCTACTGTACTGGACGAGATGGCTTGTGGCACCACTGTACATTGGCTGCAAACCATCTTCGTTTAAGACTAGTGTCCATAATGGCTTTGCCAGCGATCGTGTTCATATAGATAAGTCATCCTCGCTTAGCGGCTATCCGCGTGCGAGTCACTGCATCGCATCAACTGAACACCTGAACGATCATGTTTAAACGACCCTTCGTGTATGCATATGCTTGCCTCCTGAATGTTATACATGCTCCTGCTTAAATTAATCATATTTGCCTTGGACAGGGAAGGAGAAATGGTAAGTTGGTAAGTCTCGCCGTGTTTTCTCAAACATCGCACGGCGCACTGCCCGACACGTTAAGCTATTCAATGTTTGCATGAAACTGATCCTAAGGCAACTAGAAAGACAACTTAATAGTTGTGCACGAAACCTGTATTACGTGTTTGGATTTGTCGAGCGGGCGAGTAGCTTCCCCACCAGTGCATTCAATGTACTGATAATCCACCAGTTTGATATGCAGGGTGCGGGAGAACCTCGTGCGGTGCGGACGCCTCCTTCGTGCGTGCTAAGGCCAGGAGTTCCCTCTGAAGCCTTGCAACGGTGCGTCCGGGACTGAAGCGCATATACAAGACATAAGTTGTGAACATCGCCTGACCATCGTCTGTACATTCATTCCACAGTTGTAGCCACTTGGCACGCTTTTACTGTTTCAGAGAGAGGCTTGAGCGACTTGTAATCTCGGCTATACGCCGCCTGTAATACTTGTTCATATCAATAAAGAGATTACTTTACTTGTTTCGATGCTTCCGCTATATTTGTCGACTCAGTGAACCTGTTACCGATCGCCTATGCGTTCATGACTCCGCTACACTCGGACAATCTGTGCGACTCTGTGGCTTAGAACTCTTGCCGCCAGCCAATGAACCATGGCCTTGCACGGGCGTGGATCACGCTCGTGTGGCATCACGCCCGGATGGGTTAAGCGATCGTTCCGCGGGAGCGCTGGCGAGGGTGATTCCCGCCTAGCGGGAACGGCCGATTGCCTGCGGGAGATCGGGGCGTGACAGGTTGGTATCAGAGCCTGGCTTCTACGCCTTTGGACTTCAATTCGATATCTCTGTTTCGAAAGCTCGTTCGTGGGTTATGTGCACGCTCTCTCTCAATGCCTCGATGGGATGTTCCAACAATAAGTCTAAATACTTTCAAAATACGTTTTGAATGATATGCTTGCTTGTCTGGTTGTATACTGCGAGTGGCCTTTGAGCCAACCTGTGCGAACCACTTGAGAGTAACGCTAGTAGCTTGTCCGATTTTCACTAACCCTAAGTTTGGTTGAATGCATCTATTCGAGGGACGCCTTGAACTAGTGCACCATCCAAGACTTAAGAAAAGGTGAAACTCGAGTGCTAAGACTTCGCTATCACTGAGCTGGTTGACGTGTTCACACTAGAAATGCATGTCGAAGGTGCGCACGATCCAGTCTAAGCGATATGCTGATTTCGAAGCTTGTGCAAGTGAAGATCCAAATGAACAAGTACAAACGACTTGTCTAGGATTGCCTCAACCCTAGATTACTGCTTGTCCTTAGTAAGTCTCGAGGACGAGACTTTTTCTAAGTTGGGTAGGATGTAATACCCTGTTCCGCTCAAGCAGACTGCCGTCTCAAACGGCAATCGTGCAGCTGTCCCGACCCGCTTTGCCTCAATCAAGAAGCAAAGGATATCCAGACTTGTCCCTACAGGAATTCGGCTTGGACTTTCAGAGGCTCGCTCAGACGTATCGCTCTACCGAGGCGAATCATCGCTAAGGTGGGTGGCTACGGTGAACTTGTCTTTGCTTAGCCAGCACACATAAAATCTAGAATATTTATGCTAGTCGCTAGGTGATTCACCCCCTGCATGCTAATAAATCCAACGCACCTAGCTAAGGGAATAATCCCAACTTGTATTGCTTGCTAGAACATGGAAATGAAATACTGCTTATACTCAGACCCTCGCATGCTAAGTCCCTTAACGGTTTCATCTCTCGGACTACCTTCGGGCCCGAGCAACGTGCCTGCTTATGTTCCTAGAACGCATGCTTGTCTGTTTGAATGTTACCGTGTTTTCATCCAAACCCCGGGAGACTACTACGTAGTCGTTCCGTGCCTGAATGTTCCTGCAAGTATCCGGGACCGTTAGGTCACCAGACAGCCCCGAACTAGGGGAATGCATCAAGACAAGTTAATCACTGTACAGAATCATGATTCAAGCACCTCCTGTAATCGTGCACTACTGTACTACTGTTATACTGTTCTACTGTACCACTGTACCACTGTACCACTGTACTCCTGTTCTACAGTACTCGAGTATCTAGTGAAGGGGAAACTGACCCTGACCCTGACCTGCATGTCGCGGACAACTCGGAAACGAGGCATAGTTCCACGGACGGTCTCCGGGGCACTGGGGCCGCTCCGATCCGGATGGAACTCCACTGTTTCAGCCAACTGTACTGGACGAGATAGTATGCAGCGCCCACCGTTCTTTCGCTGCATACCATCCGCTCCATGGCTGAACTTACTGTATAGTCTACTGTACTGGACGAGATGGCTTGTGGCACCACTGTACATTGGCTGCAAACCATCTTCGTTTAAGACTAGTGTCCATAATGGCTTTGCCAGCGATCGTGTTCATATAGATAAGTCATCCTCGCTTAGCGGCTATCCGCGTGCGAGTCACTGCATCGCATCAACTGAACACCTGAACGATCATGTTTAAACGACCCTTCGTGTATGCATATGCTTGCCTCCTGAATGTTATACATGCTCCTGCTTAAATTAATCATGTTTGCCTTGGACAGGGAAGGAGAAATGGTAAGTTGGTAAGTCTCGCCGTGTTTCCTCAAACATCGCACGGCGCACTGCCCGACACGTTAAGCTATTCAATGTTTGCATGAAACTGATCCTAAGGCAACTAGAAAGACAACTTAATAGTTGTGCACGAAACCTGTATTACGTGTTTGGATTTGTCGAGCGGGCGAGTAGCTTTCCCACCAGTGCATTCAATGTACTGATAATCCACCAGTTTGATATGCAGGGTGCGGGAGAACCTCGTGCGGTGCGGACGCCTCCTTCGTGCGTGCTAAGGCCAGGAGTTCCCTCTGAAGCCTTGTAACGGTGCGTCCGGAACTGAAGCGCATATACAAGACATAAGTTGTGAACATCGCCTGACCATCGTCTGTACATTTATTCCACAGTTGTAGCCACTTGGCACGCTTTTACTGTTTTAGAGAGAGGCTTGAGCGACTTGTAATCTCGGCTATACGCCGCCTGTAATACTTGTTCATATCAATAAAGAGTTTACTTTACTTGTTTCGATGCTTCCGCTATATTTGTCGACTCAGTGAACCTGTTACCGATCGCCTATGCGTTCATGACTCCGCTGCACTCGGACAATCTGTGCGACTCTGTGGCTTAGAACTCTTGCCGCCAGCCAATGAACCATGGCCTTGCACGGGCGTGGATCACGCTCGTGCGGCATCACGCCCGGATGGATTAAGCGATCGTTCCGCGGGAGCGCTGGCGAGGGTGATTCCCGCCTAGCGGGAACGGCCGATTGCCTGCGGGAGATCGGGGCGTGACACACCCATCACAAATGATTATGATGATACTGAGTCTGACATAGGAGTGTCCACCTCCTCGAAACCAAAAATCCCTAAAGAGATAGACTTCCACTGCTTTTATAGAATTCTAAGCGCATTATCCGAATCCTTGTATGATATATTTTTTGAATACAAGAGCGCTAAAGAACTTTGGAAAGCCTTGGAAGATGAATACGGCTGTGATGATGCCGGAATAGAAAGATTTAATTCTTCAACCTTTAATAGGTATTTCATGGTAGATAACAAGCCAATGAATGACCAGCTCCATGAATTTCAAGAATACCTTAGGCATATTCAAGCCAAAGGCACATCTTTCTCCAATGAGCATAAAATAGCATGCCTAATAGACAAGTTACCTCCCTCTTGGTCAGATATTATTAAGGAACTTATCCATACACAATGAGATCTTACCTACAATCAAGTCCTAAAGAAAATTAGAACCGAAGAACAAATTAGACTGAGATCTAAGCCTAAGACTGAATCTAAAGCTAAGGTAAACCTTGTAGAAGGCCAAGAAAAACACAAATCTAATTTTTATTATAAATCCAAAAAGAATTTCTTCAAGAAGAAGAAAAATTTTCAGTCTAACCATCAAAACCATCACCACCAAAACCATAAACCTAGAAACTTCAGTCAGACTCAGAATCAAAAGAGATTTTATTTTGTGTGTGGTAAAATAAACCATATGGCCACCAACTACTACCATAGGAAGAAGGAATCTGTCCAGACCTCCTACAAAGGAAAGGGCTCAGTTAGACCAGAAGCGAACATGCTTCACAAAGGTTCTTCGAGTTCCTTCAGGTCTGTAAGCTTTCAACCCTTTATTAACCTCTCTTACCATTCTAATGATTGGTGGTTGGATTCTTGAGCTAATGTTCATGTTTTGTTTGATCGCTCCTGTTTTTCAAACTATCAGGAATCAAGTGGAGGAGGTGTGACCCTAGGAGATGGTTCAACGGCACAAATTATTGGAAGAGGAAAAATTGACATGAAGATGACATCAGGAAAAATCTTAACTCTTCATGATGTTCTTCATGTGCCGTCTGTCAGGAGAAACCTAGTTAGTGGATCCCTTCTTGTAGCCTCAGGATACAAAATTGTAATGGAGGCTAATAAAGTAGTTTTTTCTAAGCATGACCCCTTTATAGGAAAATATTTTGTAAAAGACGGTCTTTTTATTTTAAGCACAATGAATAAAATTTTTGATTGTTCTCTCATTGTCTCTAATATAGAATCTTCAAATATTTGGCATGGCAGACTAGGTCATGTGAACCTAGATTCTATTAAAAGAATGATGACTTTATATCTTATTCCCAAGACTCCAATAGATGACAAACACAAATGTGAGATTTGTGTTCAAGCCAAACACACTAAATTATCATTCAAACCTGTAGAAAGTAATTCTGACATTCTAGAACTTATCCATAGTGATGTATGTGACTCAAATAGGATTTTGACCAGAGGCGGTAGAAAATACTTTGTTACGTTTAAAGATGATTATTCAAAGTATTGTTATATCTACCTTCTCAAAACCAAAGATGAATTTCTAGATAAATTTAAGGTCTACAAATATGAAGCTGAGAATCAATTAGAAAGGAAGATTAAGATCCTTAGATCTGATCGTGGTAGAGAATATACCTCAAACGAAATGATTAACTTCTGTGAAGAACATGGAATAATTCATGAGGTAACTACTACATATTCACCTCAGTCTAACGGAGTTGCTGAACGCAAGAACCGTACTCTGTTAGATATAGTGAATGCCATGCTTCTCAGCTATGGTGCTCCTGATAACTTGTAGGGAGAAGCCCTTTTAACTGCATGTTACATTCTTAATAGGATTCCTAGTAAGACAAAAGATAAGACTCCCTATGAGCTGTGGAAAGGTAGAGCTCCTAGGATTAATTACCTTAGAGTTTGGGGATGCCTTGCTAAAGTCGGAATTCTCGAACCTAAAAAGAGAAATATTGGTCCCAAGATTGTAGACGTTATTTTCATAGGATATGCCTTAGACAGCTATGCCAATATATTTCTAGTGACTCACTTAGAAGTAAATGAAATCTCTAACAATACCATTATAGAAGCAAGAGATGCAGTTTACTTTGAAAACATATTTTCTTTTAAGGATAGAAGTTCAATCTCTTCCTCCATACCCTCTACTAGTTCTCATGTCCAAATACCAAGCTCTCAATCTGAACATGACTTAGAACCTAGACAGAGTAAAATGAATAGGATTAAAAAAAATTTAGGAGAAGGATTCTTCACCTTTTTGATGGAGGGTGATCCCTCAACTTATGAAGAAGCAATGTCGTCTCCTGATGCTCCCGTCTGAAAAGAAGCCATTAACAGTGAATACAACTCCATCATGGAGAATAACACTTGGTTTCTAACAGATCTACCTTTAGGCAATAAACCGATAGGTTGTAAATGGATTTTCAAGAAGAAACTCAGAGCCGATGGTGCTATAGAGAAATACAAAGCTAGATTAGTTGCTAAGGGTTTTACCCAGAAGAAAGGGTTAGATTATTTTGATACCTACTCTCATGTAGCTAGGATCACATCCATTAGAACTCTTTTGGCCTTAGCATCCATTCATGATATGCTAATCCATCAAATGGATGTAAAGACAATATTTTTGAATGAAGATCTAGAGGAAGAACTTTATATGGACCAACCTGAAGATTTCATTGCTAAAGGTCAAGAAAAGAAACTCTGCAGACTAGTAAAATCTCTCTATGGCTTGAAACAAGCTCCCAAACAATGGCACAATAAATTTGACAAAGTAATTTGTGAATATGGTTTCTTGTCAAATGAGTATGACAAATGTATATACTCTAAATGTACATGTAAAAGTTATGTCATTTTATGCTTGTATGTAGATGACATCCTTATCCTAGGTTCATTACTGGAATTGATAAATATTACAAAGAACTATTTATCTAGCCAGTTTGATATGAAAGACCTAGGAGAAGCCAGCTTAATTTTAGGAATGCAAGTGACCAAAGGAAAAGAGGGTTATACTCTATCTTTAGCTCATTCAATTGAAAAAAAATGCTAAAAAGGTTTGAGTTATTTGATAAGAAACATGTCCTTACTCCTTATGACAGCAGTATTATACTAAAAAAGAATGAATGATCACCTTTGGAACAACATAAATATTCACAGATGATAGGCTCCCTTATGTATATAATAAACAGGACAAGACCTGATATTGCATTTGCTATTAGGAGACTAAGTAGATATACCAGTAACCCAAATCAGTCACATTGGACTGCTTTGGATAGGGTATTTAGATATCTCAATGGCACCCTAGATTACAAACTTTATTTTACTAGGCACCCTGATATCATAGAAGGTTATTCAGATGCAAACTGGGTAACTGACTCACATGATATAAAATCTACTACTGGATATGTATTTATTCTAGGAGGAGCCGCAATCTCCTGGGGCTCTTGTAAGCAAACTATCATAGCTATGAGTACAATGGACTCCGAAATGATAGCTTTAGATACAACTTGCACAGAAGCTGAATGGCTTAAAAATCTTATTATGCATATACATGTTTCTCTTAGTCCTGTTCCTGCAATTTCTATAAACTGTGATAATAAATCTGTTATTGAACTACTAAAGCATGATTCTGTGAATGCTAAGATGAAAAGGCACCTGCAGCTGCGCTTCAAGTCAATAAAAAGCCTACTAGGCAAATATGTGGTTCTTGACTATATAAAGTCAGAAAAGAACCTTGCAGATCACTTGACGAAGGGTCTGTCTAGGACTTTGATCCTAGAATCATCGAGGGGGATAGAATTAAGCCCAAAAGTTAGTCACCAGCAGTGGCAACCCAACCGAGTCTGACTGGAGATCCCAAGAAGCTGGTTCAATGGGTAGAAACAAGCTGAACTTAGGTGACTTTATGGAACACTGGCTCGAGATTAAAGTCTCATTAAAATAAAGCCCAAGCGGCTGTACATGTGTACAATGACTCCCCATCCATATGGTGACAGTGTTCCTGTGTGATATGGTTAGGATGAGGTTAAACTCTTAACAGGTCCAAGCTGTAATGCTGGGTTGATTCATATCACCAACCATTAAGGACTTACCTATATGAGAGGTCGTGAAGGCCGCGACTATGGGACAGGACGATCCCAGACAACTCTCATGAATGTGAAAAAGTGCGCATGGCCATTTAAAAGCGCCACCCGATAGACCAAGGACCTCTAGCGTACTATGTATGCTATTTTTCTAAATCTGGTTCAAGAAGTCTGATTCAAGGCATAGTCCATCAAGCACTTCTTTATATTAAGGCAATAGTCACTACGTGAGATTCAAGGTTGTAGTCCATCTCATCTATGCATAGTATTTTACTGCCCATATGCTCTCTCTCTCTCTCTCTCTCTCTCTCTATTTACTTCACACTTATCTCTGTTTCGGAACTTGACCTTTTGGGGGGCGGATTGTTAGCCTTGCTTGAGCAAAAGCTCAATTTTTTTTCTTTTCTTTAGTCCCACATCGGATGGGCCAACCCCTCCTTGTGTACATATATTAGTTCCTCTTCTTTGCTTTCTTAAAGTTGTTGTGTGGGGAACCCCTTGGGCCACACGTGCGTGCCGCCGTCCAGCCTGGCTCGGCTCGGTTCGGTTCGACGCGCGTAACGGGTGCGGGTACGCGTCCACATCTGCGGGCGCCGAATGCCGATTTGATTTTCTCTTCGGGTTCGGGCTGAGACCCTAAAATTATTTTTGCTCCTCTTCATTTTTTCGTTTAATTTTCTGAACGTTGAAAAATTAATTTTGAACCGTTAATACATTTTGTGTCCAGGTTCATTCTCCATGTGTCTGTGTAACGGCTGAATTAATAGAAAATTAATTCAGACCGTCACATATTGGATGGAGTATTATATATATAAATGATTTTCTTTGTAAACGAAATCGAATTTTGTTTCCTCCAAAAACTTGCTGCCAACATATTTTCCAGTCCATTCTTCGTCGTTCCACTCGTCTCCAAGCTCTGGGCAGAGCTAAGTCCTGGTCATTCTCTCCGAGTCGTGTGCGGTGACGAGATACCGGTAGTGCAGGAGTTTTACCACTAGGAGCTTCGGGAAACGTCTGCACACAGATCCCGAATCAACTCCTAGGACAGTGCTTCGTGCACGACTTCCCCAGAGACGGTAACATCAGTCTATTTTTATTTTTTATTCACAAAATTTTCAATAAGAAAACGACAATTTTTCTAACACAGCTAAGCGTTTATGCTTAAGAAAAAGCTTACAGGGTGAGTTCTATTCGGTTGGGAACATTAATACTTTGTACTTTATAAGCTAATTTTATCTCTCAATTTTCTACCATGTACTGGAGAAGGTGTTTTCGAAGAACCAGAGACAGATAATTTGTTTTTGCTTGCCTAAGACTCGATTTTGATATCAGTCCATAACGATTAAAGTGAAATCTATATTCATTAAGCAGACATATAAATTAGAAAAAAATCAAGATAAAAATGATCTTTGAGATTAGAGGTAGTTCGAGGTTTTGGCTTTCGTGGGACCCCAAATGACAGATTTTTCTTGAATTTTCCATCCACATTGTCTACTTCATTGTATCTATAAATTAGGCAAGCTAACGGTTGCAAAGTTAGTAAGATTATAATTATAAAGGAAGAAGTCAATCTCAATGATACTCTAGCCATAAAAAAATGAATGGTTCACGCTTAGAAATAGTGTTTCCCATGGTCCATTCATTGCTTAATTTTGATGGAAACCTTGACTTGCTTTTATTTTGGAAGAATGTCATGTCAATCATAGAAGTTTCTTCTATAGTGGGGGCATCACATCCAATATGCAGCATGCTAATTAGGAATGATTCTTTAGAAAAAAAAAATCTTGAAGGACCTCATGTGCAATATACTCGAAGAAGATGCAGTTGAAGTTTGGAAAAACGGTTCATTTTCTAAAGTAAAGGCAGGAACAGAACTACGAAACAGTTGTCTCCACTAAATTTTATGTTTTCGAGTTAAATATTTATGTTATTATTAATTTTTTTTTATAAATTTTATATTGTTCCCACCGTAATTAGTAAATTTTAATTCTATATACATATTTACATTAGATTTTACTTTTTCTTCTTTTTTTATAATTTTCATCAATTTTGTGGTTTGTCTCCTGAGAACTTCATTTAAAAAAAAAAATTACATTTGAGGTTGATCCCTCTCTTTTAGATTCCTGCGTCCGTCCCTGAGTACAGGGACAAAAATATCTCGTATCGTCACATGTCATGCGTACGCACTTAAAATAAAACGGTGAACTAACGGAGGTTGAAGTGATTATAGCAACTTGTGTATATGGAGTTTTGTCCCTTTGATTTAGACGCTCTCGCAAATCAAAGTCCAAATGGTTCTTCACTAAGTGAATTCTGGACAGCAGCAGCAGTGTCATTTGCGTTACGGGAAGCGAGCTTCTCACGAATTGTAACATTATTTTTTGGGCCAGCATTGTGCAAACGAATATCACGATTGTTCTCGACATCCTAGTGAATATTTTTTGTCGAGGTCATCATGTGATTTGTTTGAAACAACGTGTCGGGTTGCATCGGAATCTCTTTGGCACTAGACATTCGACCTTCGTCTTATTGAGGGTGTCATCCACTAACTTGTGGACTTTGAGACGATCCTTAGAGACTATCGATCAAGGGTGTGACTTCGTCCTCGACTCCTACAATCTCCTTGTCCTTGTTGACAATGGCAACATGATATGTGGTGTGGTGTTTAAGCAGCCACATGTAGCATGCGACTGGAGCATCAACCTTCGCAACTTGGTTGGTTTGACGGGAGAACTTTCTGTGTTAGCATGTGGAAGATGGGCTAGAGTAGTCCTCAGAGAGCATCTCTTCGAACATTTTTTTATCAATGGGTTAACAGTGGTTTCTATCAGAGCAACATCAAATTATGCTGCGACATTCTCATTTGTGGTGAAGGAGGTCCTAGCAGAGTCGTTATTTATTTTCGTATAGAAAAGAAAATTCATGAATTCTTTCAACAAAAACATTTATAAAATTATAAACAACTTAAGAATTCTATTACAAAGAATGTAATTACACAAGAATTCTATGTACAACCTTTAAGATTCTGAAGAGTGCAATTGTGGAGATTGAATCGGCGTATGATTCCTTTAATTCGTTGATGATCTAATAAACTTTCGTGAGCTGTCGACGTGAGCAAACATTGTTTGGCAGTGTGCTCTTGCAAAAAGTAAGTCGGTCTGATGATAGGGTTATTGCTCATATGTATATGCTCTTTACAATACACAAAATAGAGACTATTTATAGAAAAATCTAAAAAAATGGTTAATTGTAGAATTCCCGAAGGAGATGACTTCTCGTAGGAGGCATTGTCCCCGCATCACTCGGGTTCGTGTTGAGTCACATCTTCCAATGTTCATACGCTACTTAAGTAAATCATGCACGTGGCTACAATTATGCGAGGATAAGGTGCACTCCCATACGTTCACATGCAGGTCCTGACACATGACTATCATTCGAGCGAGATTTAAGCATTTTCACGTGGCGATTAAGGAAATTTTGCCACGTGGTTGACAATCGCCTGTGTCTCGACATCATGATGGTGACAGTTGTTGTAAACCCCCTGAATTTTTAAAATTTTAAAAACTGGATTTTCACAATTTTCTGGAATTTTCTGTAATTTAAAAACTGGGTTTTAATTATTCAATGATTTTTAATTGATATTAAACAGTATTAAAATACTATAAAAATAATATTTTTGGATGTAAAATGAAAAACTGGACTTAGGGCAATTTTTCTGGAATTTATCGGACCCCGGACCTATTTTTAAATGCCTAAAAAGTATTTACCTATTAATTAATTAATTATTAAATTAATTACTGATTTTATTATATTATTATTTTTTATTATTATTATATATTTTTATTACCCTCAGCCCGCGGCCCATTACCTAGGCCCAGCCCAGCCTAACCCGGCCCGTGGGCTACCGGGTCGGGTCGGGTCGGTCAGACCCGAACCCGCACCCGCCCGACCCGCAAACCCACGAACCCAGCCCCCCACTCGCCCGCGTCGTGCGCCGCCCCGCCCGGCGCGCCGCCCGCTCCGGCCGGCCTCTCACCGCCACGACCGCCCTCGCCCCGCCTCTCTCGGCCCGCCTCGCGCCGCTGCAACCCTATTTAATCCCCCGCCGTCTCCAGTTCCACGAACCGCCACCGCCACAACCCGCTCAGCCGCCTCGCCGCCGTGCCCAGCCCGCCGGACCTCCCCGCCGCGTCCACCGCCTGCACGACAGCCCCCTCCTCCTTCTTCCTCCTTCCCGCCCGTCGAACAGCCGTCGAAGACAGCCGCCCGCAGCTCCCAGCAACTAGAGCAGCCGCGCCGCCTCCAGCGTCGCCGCCTCCGCCCGAGCGACGCGCCGCCCTCCGCCGCAGCTCCCCCGGCCGGCCTCCCCGCCCTGGGCCGCCGCAGAGCCGCCGGAGCTCAGCCGAGTTCCCAAACCCTAACCCTAATTTGAATTCATGTGTCCGACCGTGTCGGACACGTGTCGGACACGATCGAGTTCGGGTTTTTCGGGTCCCCTTCAGGTGCGTGTAACTTTTTGCTCGTAGCTGCGTTTTTGATTCCGCAAATTGCGTTGCGAAGCCTGTATGACCCTCTCGGTGCCCGGACAAACTGTTCGGGGCATCGCGTCCTGTGGTGATCGTACACCGCGATCCAAAAACAGGAAAAACCAGACCCTGTTTCACCCAGGAACCGAGTACGTCCCACCAAACGGGATGACTTGGTCGCGCGCGGTCTACACAGATTCGTGCGCATCGTCGATACGGATGTGTGGGATTTCGCAGAAGTCGATTCGGGTGTGCGTGCACACCGGAATCAACGCGTATCCGCGGACATCGTCCCGTATCCGTACTTTCTGCAATTCACCCTAACTTTGTGTACACACGTCGGATCGAGACAAAACTTACGCCATCGGACTCGTAGCAATACGCTGGTCCTGTGGGTCAAGTTTGGTTCGATTCTGAGAACGTTGACAAAATCGCGTGTCGTGGGCCCACAGCCCCGCTCGACGGGCGATTTTGTGTTCGGCTCATCGGAATCCAATTCTGAAAGTTCCGTTGGGTTCGTATCAGCGTTTCTGACCTGTTGACACTGAGTTTGGTGAATTTGGAGACCTTTGACCCTGACGCATTTTTCGGTGCAAAGCGGGCCCACCGGTGGACCCCGTTTTGGCCCGAAACTGCCGTTTCTGTCCTTGTCTCCAAATTGGACCCAAGGACAGGCGTTTCTAGCTGATTGATATTTTCTGGATCTGATGGTGATGTTTGTTTCAGCAACCGGAGTACCGCCTGCAATTTCCGCCGAAGTCAGAACTGCAACCCGAGCCGGAACCACAGGCAAGTGTACCTTGCCAAAACTTGCAGCTTTGCTACCTATTTTCTGGACTTAGTTATATATCAGTGGGCAAGTAAAGCTTGTCAAATTCTCAGATAATTCTGGTTAAAGTATTTACTTGATTGCTTGTAGTTTCATAAGTAACTTGCTTAACTGCTCAACCCAGGACACCTGACACTCTTCATGTGATGAAATTGCCTGAGATATACCTGGTGATTCCGTATAGGTTACATTTTTCATGTCATTACAGTTTACATGCTTAGATTCTATCCTGACTCATTGCATTAGTTCAATCTTGCGTGACTTGTACCTGATAATTCTGGAACTGTGACGTGAGATTTCATGGGGTGGGGAGAGTATTACCATATCAAGGCTGATTATAATGTAAATAATGTTATCTGGAGGTGTCCTAGTCTCTGATACAGAGCTTTGGCACAAGTTCTGGCTCTTCGAGAAAATACTGCTATGGTTTCTTAGACACTGATCATGTAGTAGTCTCAGCCTGAGTATGACTAAAACTCTCACTTGCATATCACTAGCTGGTTTACATATTTACCCTGCTATTTCATTATTGCTGCACTGCATATGTTTTGGCTTGTATTTTATGTACCTTGTTATGTCCCCTGAGGACCTGGAATGGACTATGTCCCCAGGTATAACCGAGGAGAACTACCCCGAGGTGTACGGTACAGGAGCACTCCTTGGAGCAGAACCCGGAACCGAGGACGAGATAGTTGCAGAAGACTTCTCCTGAGCACCGGCTGCATATTCACAGTATTTCCATTTCAGTATTTTATTTCCTGTCTGTTTCCTTAAATGTAACAGAATAATTCTCGGATTTGTTTCCCGAGATAACCTTATTTAATATTGCTTATTTATTTCCATTGCATTAATTCTGGCAGTTAATCTGTGTTTGTTCTGTGGATGAGATTAGAAATACCTGAGACTTGTAACATATTACTGATAGACTACAGCTTAAGCATGCCCTGATGGATCCATTAAATTGGGTTGTCTATCGGTGCGTGCTGCTGGCCATTGCTCACGTGCTCAGTCCCTCGTCATTTTGGGACTGGGGCGTGACATGGTTTTTGTGGTGGCCCATGCAGGTCTACGACTCAATTGTTCGGTTTCAACTTAGGGACCGAACAGGCCTGCTTTAAGATAGGATAAATTTTAGAATCTCATCCACTTGCTTGAATCGTTTTTGATATCTGTATCGTATTCGAACTAATTTTGACTTGCATCTTGCCTTGATTCCTGTGCGCCTCTTATTGGTTATTTTGGATGCAGGAAAATGGACCCACAAGAATGCAATGAGACTCCCGCCGGAACCCCACAAGCTACAGGTGTCACCTATGACAACGAAGTGACACCAGTCGGAGGAGTTCCACCAACTCAACAGAGCCAGTAGGCAGGTCAGCCTACCTCCCGATTTCGGCGCGATGACATCCCACCTCCGCCGCAGTTCGTCCTACCAATGCCCGTGTTCCCACAAGGACAGCCAATCGACGGGCAGCAAATATTTCAAATGATCTACGCGATGATGCAAGCTCAGCAACAAGTCCAACACGAGGCTCAGCGTCGCGAAGCTAATTTCTTGAGGGACAGCATTGTAACTGCACTAGAGCAGGCCAACCTACCAGCTCGACGGCCAACTACAGGCTCAATCACTGACTTTCGCCAACTGAAGCCCCGCCCTTTTTCTGGAAAGGAGGAGCCCACAGAAGTTCACGAGTGGCTCACCAACATTCGACATCAACCTTGAAGCAGCTGAACTTCCACGAGAACGCTGGATGACTGCTGTCCGAATGCAATTGACGGACAATGCCCATCACTGGTGGCTATCCGAGGAGATGCGACTCGGACCAGACCGAGTCACTTGGGAGGAGTTCTCCAGACTCTTCCAGGAGATGTACATTCCTGCCATCGCTTGATCAGAACTGCGGGACAAATTCAATCGCCTCACTCAGGACTCCATGACGGTGGAAGAGTACAACGCAGAATTCATTCGTCTGAGCCGCTTCGCCCCCACCCTGATCCCGACTGAGGAAGAGAAGGCCGAGAAATTCTTCGACGGACTGAACATTGAGCTGCAGAAACTAATTGGGTCCGTCGCACCAACATCATACTCGGACGTCCTTGCTGCGTCTCGACGCATAGAGCGCGTCACCAAGAGAGAGACCAGACTGAAGCGGTCGTCCCCATCCGCACCAACCAAAGCAGCACAAGAAGAATCTGCAAAAAGACCGCACCAACAGCAGAAAGCATCTACACCACCAATGGTAGTCCTCCTTACTTGTCATTACTGTGGCAAAGCAGGCCATATCGCCAAGGAATGCCGACGCAGACTAGGATTGTGTTTGGCATGCGGATCCCGTCAGCATTCGGTAAGGGATTGCACTCAACGTGGAGAAGGAACACCAAGGGCGAACCAGCAAACTCCACCAGCACCTCGAGCAGCACCCTACCAGCAAGCTCAGCAGCAGCAGAGGAATCTACCTCAAGGACGAGGGCAAGCTTACGCGATGACTGTGCAGGAAGCCGATGCGAGTAAGTGATTTATAATTTTCTGTTTCCAGTCTTGTGTAGCTCGTGCCTATTGGTTCGTGACCTCAGCCCCAACCTAGTAATTTGCAACTTGTTAATAACAACCTGGTTTTTCATATAAGTTATAGTTTTAACTAGATTTTCCTGGAAAGTGTAAACTTTCAATTTTTAGGGAAACAGTACTTCCCTAAGTATCTTGTGATGTGTTTTCAAACGATGTTTGCGACCGCGTCATCTCTGTTGACCGGTTATTCTTTGATTACGAGGACGCAATCCTCTTAAGGGGGGTAGATAGTAAACCCCCTGAATTTTTAAAATTTTAAAAACTGGATTTTCACAATTTTCTGAAATTTTCTGTAATTTAAAAACTGGGTTTTAATTATTCAATGATTTTTAATTAATATTAAACAGTATTAAAATATTATAAAAATAATATTTTTGGATGTAAAATGAAAAACTGGACTTAGAACAATTTTCTGGAATTTATCGGACCCCGGACCTATTTTTAAATGCCTAAAAAGTATTTACCTATTAATTAATTAATTATTAAATTAATTACTGATTTTATTATATTATTATTATTATTTTTATTATTATTATATATTTTTATTACCCTCAGCCCGCGGCCCATTACCTAGGCCCAGCCCAGCCTAACCCGGCCCGTGGGCTACTGGGTCGGGTCGGGTCGGGTCGGGTCGGGTCGGTCAGACCCGAACCCGCACCCGCCCGACCCGCAAACCCACGAACCCAGCCCCCCCACTCGCCCGCGTCGTGCGCCGCCCCGCCCGGCGCGCCGCCCGCTCCGGCCGGCCCCTCACCGCCACGACCGCCCTCGCCCCGCCTCTCTCGGCCCGCCTCGCGCCGCTGCCACCCTATTTAATCCCCCGCCGTCTCCAGTTCCACGAACCGCCACCGCCACCACCCGCTCAGTCGCCTCGCCGCCGTGCCCAGCCCGCCGGACCTCCCCGCCGCGTCCACCGCCTGCACGACAGCCCCCTCCTCCTTCTTCCTCCTCCCCGCCCGTCGAACAGCCGTCGACTACAGCCGCCCGCAGCTCGCAGCAACTCGAGCAGCCCGCGCCGCCTCCAGCGCCGCCGCCTCCGCCCGAGCGACGCGCCGCCCTCCGCCGCAGCTCCCCCGGCCGGCCTCCCCCGCCCTGGGCCGCCGCAGAGCCGCCGGAGCTCAGCCGAGTTCCCAAACCCTAACCCTAATTTGAATTCCTGTGTCCGACCGTGTCGGACACGTGTCGGACACGATCGAGTTCGGGTTTTTCGGGTCCCCTTCAGGTGCGTGTAACTTTTTGCTCGTAGCTCCGTTTTTGATTCCGCAAATTGCGTTGCGAAGCCTGTATGACCCTCTCGGTGCCCGGACAAACTGTTCGGGGCATCACGTCCTGTGGTGATCGCACACCGCGATCCAAAAACAGAAAAAACCAGACCCTGTTTTACCCCGGAATCGAGTACGTTCCGCCAAACGGGACGACTTGGTCGTGCGCTGTCTTCATAGATTCGTGCGCATCGTCGATACGGACGTGTGGGATTTCGCAGAAGTCGATTCGGGTGTGCGTGCACACCGGAATCAACGCATATCCGCGGACATCGTCCCGTATCCGTACTTTCTGCAATTCACCCTAACTTTGTGTACACACGTCGGATCGAGACGAAACTTGCGCTATCGGACTCGTAGCAATACGCTGGTCCTGTGGGTCAAGTTTGGTTCAATTCTGAGAACGTTGACAAAATCGCGTGTCGTGGGCCCCACAGCCCCGCTCGACGGGCGATTTTGTGTTCGGCTCATCGGAATCCAATTCTGAAAGTTTCATTGGGTTCGTATCAGCGTTTCTGACCTGTTGACACTGAGTTTGGTGAATTTGGAGACCTTTGACCCTGACGCGTTTTTCGGTGCAAAGCGGGCCCACCGGTGGACCCCGTTTTGGCCCGAAACTGCCGTTTCTGCCCTTGTCTCCAAATTGGACCCAAGGACAGGCGTTTCTAGCTGATTGATATTTTTTGGATCTGATGGTGATGTTTGTTTCAGCAACCGGAGTACCGCCTGCAATTTCCGCCGAAGTCAGAACTGCAACCCGAGCCGGAACCACAGGCAAGTGTACCTTGCCAAAACTTGCAGCTTTGCTACCTATTTTCTGGACTTAGTTATATATCAGTGGGCAAGTAAAGCTTGTCAAATTCTCAGATAATTCTGGTTAAAGTATTTACTTGATTGCTTGTAGTTTCATAAGTAACTTGCTTAACTGCTCAACCCAGGACACCTGACACTCTTCATGTGATGAAATTGCCTGAGATATACCTGGTGATTCCGTATAGGTTACATTTTTCATGTCATTACAGTTTACATGCTTAGATTCTATCCTGACTCATTGCATTAGTTCAATCTTGCGTGACTTGTACCTGATAATTCTGGAACTGTGACGTGAGATTTCATGGGGTGGGGAGAGTATTACCATATCAAGGCTGATTATAATGTAAATAATGTTATCTGGAGGTGTCCTAGTCTCTGATACAGAGCTTTGGCACAAGTTCTGGCTCTTCGAGAAAATACTGCTATGGTTTCTTAGACACTGATCCTGTAGTAGTCTCAGCCTGAGTATGACTAAAACTCTCACTTGCATATCACTAGCTGGTTTACATATTTACCCTGCTATTTCATTATTGCTGTACTGCATATGTTTTGGCTTGTATTTTCTGTACCTTGTTATGTTCCCTGAGGACCTGGAATGGACTATGTCCCCAGGTATAACCGAGGAGAACTACCCCGAGGTGTACGGTACAGGAGCACTCCTTGGAGCAGAACCCGGAACCGAGGACGAGATAGTTGCAGAAGACTTCTCCTGAGCACCGGCTGCATATTCACAGTATTTCCATTTCAGTATTTTATTTCCTGTCTGTTTCCTTAAATGTAACAGAATAATTCTCGGATTTGTTTCCCGAGATAACCTTATTTAATATTGCTTATTTATTTCCATTGCATTAATTCTGGCAGTTAATCTGTGTTTGTTCTGTGGATGAGATTAGAAATACCTGAGACTTGTAACATATTACTGATAGACTACAGCTTAAGCATGCCCTGATGGATCCATTAAATTGGGTTGTCCATCGGTGCGTGCTGCTGGCCATTGCTCACGTGCTCAGTCCCTCGTCATTTTGGGACTGGGGCGTGACAGTTGTTGCAGATACACCTCGAATTATGCCATTATTCCTCGTTCAACAAAGCGTCTCTTCGAACTTCAAAATGTCACCTTCATAGACGTACGTACGACGCATTAAATGATGTTAATATGTGTCCGTAGGAAGATCACTCAAGTGGCGAGGTCTTCCACGCTGGCGGGAATCTCTCGAGGGGAAGCCATTCATGTTGGAAGATGGTTCTTGTGTGGTAACTCTTCATGATGGAGGGAGCTTCTCGCGTGGGAGCTCTTCACGCGGGATGGAGCTTCTCACGTGAGATTTTTACTTGGTAATTTTTATGCTTCTATAATGATGATATATCTTGTTTATTACTTGTTTGTCTATGATTGAGATCGACATCTAGGATTGTTAACCTAGTATTGACTGCTAGATTGTAGAGTAACATAATATCTTCATACAGACGTAATCGTACTCTGCTGTACTGGTGTACTCCGTGGTACATGGCTGGCATATAGTATCCTCCCCCACTCTCCACAATTCTGGTTTCGGACCGTGACAAAAGTCCATGTTGAAATCAACCCTGATCATGATGATCGCTCCACCATTTCTCTGTGTACCTCCTCCACCGACTTCACAATGTTCCGAATTTTTTCAACCTCATCATCAGACTTGACACCCTACAAAACCCTCCCTCGGTCTGATGAGAGGGTGTTGGTCACCATTACTTCTCAATCAGACTATATCGTCCGAGGTTGGCAATCTCAACCTGCAGATGGAGCACATGAATATCCGATCATAACTCTCTTTCTCTTTTGAAGTGCAAGACCTATAGGAGCATATATCTCTCAGAGAAATTGACCAGCTTCTCCATTGGGTCTCTCTTGTGAGCAATATGAATGAAAACCCTCTTAGCCTTCAATATACAATGCTAAGAAATCCTAGTCTAATCCTAAGCTAGTCCAATGAGTCGGTCGTCGAAATTATATCAAAAAAAAAAATTCGAAATAGGCAAAATCCGTCCCGAACCGGAGTTCCAATTCGACCAACCGAAATTTCAAATTGTGCATATTGTGCACATTGTGCTACTGGAAAAAAAAAAATTTGGTATACTGATTGGTCCATAGCCGTTACAGTCCAATACTGAAATAAGCATCCGATCGCTCAAACTATCCTACGTTTTTCTATGCAGCCTTCGCAACCGATCCTACTGTATTCCAAACTTCTCCAAGATTGAATATGCTATCCCTCTAGTATGGACACA
Source organism: Iris macrosiphon (assembly GCA_036927795.1). Classification (NCBI taxonomy): domain Eukaryota; kingdom Viridiplantae; phylum Streptophyta; class Magnoliopsida; order Asparagales; family Iridaceae; genus Iris; species Iris macrosiphon. The sequence continues at coordinate 148,897,756 of JAYESA010000003.1, forward strand.
CTCGATCAATGGAAGACCACCACGTCAACGCGACTTCCTCCCCTCCAACCAACCAACACACACTTGCCTGGCCGTCTGTAAGTCAGATGAATATACTTGGTAAGTATGTCTCGAGTATCTTCTGACTTGTAATTGTGGTGTAGAAAAAATTTCATTTTTAGGGAAAATATCTTTCTTGGAAGTAACAGTTACAAACTCACGTGCATTCTCGTATCAATTAGTGGCCATCGATCAGTCAAAGGAAGGAAGTAACCAAATTAATTCTAGCTCCGTTAGAAGACTACTACTCTTTTTGCACACTGGCGCGCGGTCTCCATCTTCTAATCGCGACCGCCACCAACTGCTGATCTCGGCCGTCGAAATTGGTAACCCATGCATTCCGTCCGTCCGTCCATTTTGTGGATTTGATTTCTTCTTGTCAGTATTCAATTATGCCTTTGTCGGTAGTTGAGGAACCTATAAATAAACATGTGAACTATCGTAATTATTATTTTTTTCCTATAAATATATTCTTTTGCATATTTACAACAGAAAATTTATTGTATCAAAATAAATTTATTCAATTTATGAAAACGAAATAAGTTTGCTAATTTTTGAAATACAAACATTGTCCGCCACAATGTTGGCGCGGAAAACACAATAAAAGTACATGTAGGCAAAAAAAAAATTAAAGTGGACCCCACAGTCCAAATTTTGCCAACACTGTTGGCTGAAATTGGGGGGGCCAATTTCAGCCAACAGTGTTGGCGGAAATTGGGCTGTGGCCCCCCCCACGGGTTCAGTTTGGTTTAGTTGGTTTGGTTTTATTTGGTTTGTTTTATTAGTCTTTTCAATTAGTTATATTTTTTTCTATTTAGTTTAGTTTTGGATTTTTATTTTTTTTTATTTAGTTTAACATCCAAAATAAAATATGTTATCATCGAACCAAAAAAAAAAAATCTACCGTACGAATATTACGTCTGCCGTCGATCAGACTTCGAACGGCCATAACTATTTGTTTTTAAATCATTTTTCGTCACACAATAGGTCGATTTGTATGTTTTAGACGAGAGTAACACAATTCGTGTAGAGAGAATTTTCATCCGAAGTAAGACGTACATATTACAGGCAAAAATATAAAATATAAAACTTTAAAGTATCATAACTTTTGACTAGGAGATCGAAACAAGGCCCAGTTTGTGCCAAAATGACCTTATAGAAAAGTACTTCGGGATAAACAGTTTTACCGTTTGACGAACTTTCCAAATTTTTAGAATCGTACAAAAACGATGTTTCGACCTCCAAATTTTACTTTTGGTAACTTTTTTTTTTACAAAATATTTACTGTACCAATAATAAATTTACTATTTTAAAATAACAAAATACTTTAAAAATTTTTAAGGATAGAAATTTGGGATATTTTAAAATTTTGATACATATCGACAACTGAGTTAATTTATTTTAATTTTTTGTTAATTTTGAAATTTCGATACAGTAAATTTTCTGTTAATTTATTTTAATTTTATTTCGTTAAAATATATTTTCTTAAATAAAATAGAAAATTAACACCCCATTAACACCCCACCAATTAACAAAATAAATTAACAGAAAAAAAACAGAAACTAATTGAAAAAAAACTAAACTAAATAGAAAAAACTAAACTAAATAGAAAAAAAAACTAATTGAAAAAAAAACTAAACTAAATAGAAAAAAATATAACTAATTGAAAAAACTAATAAAACAAACCAAATAAAACCAAACTAACTAAACCAAACTGAACCCGTTGGGGGGCCCACAAGCCAATTTTCGCCAACACTATTGGCTGAAATTGGTCCCCCCCCCCATTTCAGCCAACAGTGTTGGCGGAATTTGGGCTGTGGGGTCTACTTTAATTTTTGTTTAATTTTTTTTGCCTACATGTACGTTTATTGTGTTTTTCGCCAACACTGTTGGCGGGCAATGTTTGTATTTCAAAAATTAGCAAACTTGTTTCGTTTGTATGAATTTAATATAAATTTATTTTGCTACAGTAAATTTTCTGTATTTACAATTATGGATTGATTGTTTGATTGCAAGCAGAGTGGCTCTTCTTTTAGACAAAGAAAGCAGCTGTCTAGGATTTCACTTTTTTATGGGTCCAAAAAATATGACATACTAGTATATAAGTATATATGTAATCATCAAACCTTTTTTTCTTTCTTTGAAAGGTCCGGACAAACTATATTTGGCAGAAAAAAGAAGAATATGAAAATGATACAGCTGGCTTGGTAAAACGTGACAATCAATTAAGATCAGTTACCGCTTCTTTCTCTTCTCTCTTGTAGAATTCGCATATTCATCTTATATGTTTTATATAAAGAAAAAAAAGTATAATCCATGCTCTCTCTCTCTCTCTCTCTCTCTCTCTCTCTCTCTCTCTCTCTAATACAACTGCAAACGTCTGCAAGGACGATACTCGTATATAGTTATATTTTTAAAAATATGGGATACTAGTATATAGGTATATTTTTAAGGACTTTTTGATATTACCTCCCTGCTAGATGCATGATATTGATATTACTTACATGTTGTTTCATAAGTTGATATTACCCCCCTTAAAGTGTCGTTAAAATTTTTTAAGTGTGTCACTATAAAGTCAAAAGTGACACTTTCAGGAGGATAATATCAACTTATGAAATAGAAAAGGGGTAATATTAATATCGTGCATCTAGTTGGGAGGTAATATCAAAAAGTTCTATTTTTAGAAAGGGTCTCATATTTGGACTTTTGCCTAGGGCCTCCAAATGGCTTGAGACGGCCATGGTTGCAAGAAAGTTTATTGAAAAAAATTAAGAAAAAACTATATAAATTTAAAATAATTTTTAGTATTATAATACATCTTAGAAAAGGTTCAAAAATGAATCTTCTATTTAGTTTGGTTTGGTTTGGTTTGTTTGATTTGGTTTGGTTTATTTAATGAGTTTTTTTAATTAGTTATGTTTTGGGTTTTTTTATTTAGTTTTTTTTTATTTAGTTTTATTTTGGATTTTTATTTTGATTTTGATTTTTTTTTAGTTTTTAGTATATATATATTAGCTTTTTTATTTAACTAAAGAAACATTTTAAAGATATATATATTAGCTTTATTTTATTTAGTTTTGTTTTGGGTTTTGGTTTGAGTTTGGGTTTGGGTTTTTTTATTTTTGGTTTATGTTGGTGGGTTGGTTCATAAGAGTATTAGTTTTGGGTTAATAGAGCATGGTTGAGGGGTTGGTCGGGTTTTTTTTTCTTTTTTTTATATTAAACCAGTGTTATTGGGGGGTCGAGAGACAAAAAAATAAAATATAGTGGACTACACAACAATGAGAGATTAGACAAGACCAAAAAGAAGAAAAAAAAGACTACACAATAAAAAAGAAGATGAGACATGAGAATGAAGACAATGAGAGTAAAGAAGATAAGACAGAAAGTAAAGAAGAGGAGTAAGGAGGGGTGAAGAAAAGACGTGGGAGTGAAGACAATGAGGTTAAACAAGATAAGACAGAAAGTAAAGAAGAGGAGTAAGGAGGGGTGGGAAGGTGAGTTATAAGAAGAGAAAGAGTAAGAGGAATAAGAACAACATAATGTAGTAAGCACACAGCAGCAATCCAAGCAAACGTCTTTCTCTCTTCTTTGTAAGTGGACATAGCCGTCTTCGTGAGCAAACACAACTCTTCCGTTCTCCTTCATTTTACAAATGGACAGCCAAAACAACGGACGTATTTCTGGAGGGCCTACTACGAATTTAATAATCCAACAACGTGCGAAACATATATCTAGTTTGAAATTTGATAGGAAGGTACAATAAAATTTAATTGTGTAAATCAACATGAATAATATTTGTACATGTCCACTAATAACATCGTCTATGTTTTTCATATATAGCAATATGATTATACTAATGGTGAACGGTGTCGGGAGCATATCTCATGGCGTCACGATAGCAGGCTTGGGTATTGGAGGTTGAGCGACCACCAGGTGGCACTGTTAAAAATATTTGGCTTTTATTATGTTGACAAGATACATTTTCTGCAACACGATAGAGACTTAATCTTTAGTTTAGTTGAGCGTTGGTGGCCCGGACAAAATATGTAAAGCCCCTGATTTTTTAGAATTTAATTTTATTATTATGGGTATTATGTAATTATTGAGATTAAGGGAGACTTTTCTGTAATTTTAGCTAATTATAATAAATATTATCTCATGGATTGATATTTATGTGTATGTAATTAATTACTATTATTGCACAGAGAATATATATTTTGGTGTACAACTATTATTAGAGTATTGTAGAATTTTTCTAAAATTTATTGAGGTCCAAAACTATTTTTAGATGGTTATATATGCATATACATATATATGGTTATTAATTATTAAACCAAACAAAACCAACCCAAACAAAACCGGACCCTAAATACTAGACCCGGCCGTAAATCCGAACCCAAAACCCATTAATCCACCTATAGTAACTGTACCCCCCCCCTGCGCTATCCTTCCCCTCCCCGAAACCCCCGCGTCCCTCTCCCTTCCCCTCCCTGTCAACCGCATGACCCCCACTCTTCCTCGCTCTGTAACTCCCCCCTTCACCCTATATATAGACTAGAGGAGACCATCACCACCAGCATCACCCCACCAGTCTAGCCGACCATCGCCGACTGTCACGCCCCGATCTTCCGCAGGCAAATCGGCCGTTCCCGCTAGGCGAGAATCACCGCGCCAGCACTCCCGCGAAATGATCGCTTTAACCCATCCGGGCGTGATGCCGCACGAGCGTGAGCCACGCCCGTGCAAGGCCGTGGTTCATTGGCTGGCGGTAAGAGTTCTAAGCCACAGAGTCGCATAGATTGTCCGAGTGCAGCGGAGTCATGAACGCATAAGCGATCGGTAACAGGTTCACTGAGTCGACAATAGCGGAAGCATTGGATAACACAAGTTTGAAGTAAAGCAACTCTTTATTGATATAAACAACTGTTACAGGCGGCGTATAGCCGAGATTACAAGTCGCTCAAGCCTCTCTCTCTGAAACAGTAAAAGCATGCCAAGTGGCTACAATTGTGGAATGATTGTACAAGCGATGATCAGGCAATGTTCACAACATTATGTCTTGTATATGTGCTTCAGTTCCGGACGCAATGATGCTTCGGAGTGATCTCCACGCCTAAGCATGCACGAAGGAGCATCCGCACCGAACGAGGTTCTCCCGCACCCTGCATACAAACTGGTGGAATGTCAGTACATTGAATGCACTTGTGGGGAAGCTACTCGCCCGCTCGAAAAATCCAAACACGTAATATAAGTTCCGTGCACTAACTATTAAGTTGTCTTTCTAGTTGCCTTAGGATCAGTTTCATGCAAATATTGAATAGCCTAACTCGTGTGGTAGTGCGCCGTGCGACATGAGAGGAAACACGACGAGACTTACCAACTTACCATTCACCTTCCTTGTCCAAGGCAAACACTGTAAATTCAAGCACGGGCAAGTATAAACATTCAGGCGACAGCATATGCAACACGAGTACTGTTATTCAAGATCGTTCAGGTGTTCAGTTGATGCGATGCAATGACTCGCACGCGGATAACCGCTAAGCGAGGATGACTTAGCTACATGAACAATAAGTCGTTGGCATAGCCATAAAGGACACTAGTCTTAATCGAGAATGGTTTGCAATAAAAGTACAGTGGGCGCTACAAGCCACCTTGTTCACTACAGTAGACTATACAGTAGAGTTCAGCTATGGAGAGGATGGTATGCAGCGAAAGAATAGTGGGCGCTGCACACTATCTCGTCCAGTACAGTAGGCTGAATAATGGAGTTCCATCCGGATCGTATCGGCCCCAGTGCCCTGGTGACCGTCCGTAGAACTATACCTCGTTTCCAAGTTGTCCGCGACATGCAGGTCAAGGTCTTTCCAATATCACATCCTTCACAATACAGTCAATAACACGAGTACAGTCATGAATTTTCGCTATGAACGAGCTTGTACAGGATTCTCGTTCAAGGGAAATTGATGTGATAACAGTACAGTATTCACTTTGCCTTGATGCATTTCCCCTGGGGCGGAGATTGCCTTGGCGACCTAACGGTCCCGGATACTTGCAGGTTCAATCGCACAGAAGGACTATTCGATAGTCTCCTGGCTAACAAGAATGCATGCACAATACAATAACGTTAGACATTTGTAAGCAGACAAGCATGCGTTTCTAAGTTACATAAGCAGACACGTTTGCTCGGACCCGAAGGTAAGCCAAGAGATGAAACCGTAAGGGACTTAGCATGCGAGGGTCTGAACATATATAAACAATGTTTCATTTCCATGTTCTAGCATAAGCAATACAAGTTGGGATTATTCCCTCAGCTAGGTGCGTTGTATTCTTATTAGCATGCAGGGGGTGATTCACCTAGCTACTAGCATGTATTATTCTAGATTTTATGTGTGCTGGCTAAGCAAAGACAAGTTCACCGTAGCCACCCACCTTAGCGATGATTTGCCTAGGTAGAGCGATACGTCAAGCGAGCCTCTGAAAGCCTAAGCCGGATTCCTGTAGGGACAAGTCTGGATATCCTTTGCTACTCGTTTGAGGCAAAACGGGTCGAGACAGTTGCACTTTTGCCGTTTGAATCGGCAGTCCGCTTGAACAAAACGGGGTGTTACATCCTACCCAACTCAGAAAAAGTCTCGTCCTCGAGACTTACTGAGGACAAGCAGTACGTTTCAATCAATTTTGATTTAACGGTACAATGCTGAGGCAAACCTATACAAGTCGTTGTACTTGTCATTTGGATATTCACTTGCACAAGCATTTGAGATCAGCATATCGCTTAGTCTGGATCGTGCGCACATTCGAAGTGCACTTCTAGCGTGAACACGTCAACCGACTTAATTATAGCGAAGTCTTAGCACTCGAGTTTCACATTTTCTTAAGTCTTGGATCGTGCACAAGTTTTCCTCGAATAGATGCATTCAACCAAACTTAGAGTTAGTGAAATTGGACAAGCTACTGCGATACCCTCAAGGGTCTCGCTCAGGTTGGCACAAAGGCCACTCGCAGCACAATATCATGCAAGCAATAATATTATTTAAAATATATTTTGAAAGTATTTAGACTTATTGTTGGAACATCACATCGAGGCATTAAGAGAGAGCGTGCACATAACCCATGAACGAGCTTTCGAAACTGAGATAATCGGAAATAAAATCCAAAGGCGTAGAAGCCAGGCTCTGATACCACTATGTCACGCCCCGATCTCCCACAGGCAAATCGGCTGTTCCCGCTAGGCGAGAATCACCGTGCCAGCGCTCCCGCGGAACGATCGCTTTAACCCATCTGGGCGTGATGCCGTACGAGCGTGAGCCACGCCCGTACAAGGCCGTGGTTTATTGGCTGGCGGTAAGAGTTCTAAGCCACATAGTCGCATAGATTGTCCGAGTGCAGCGGAGTCATGAACGCATAGGCGATCGGTAACAGGTTCACTGAGTCGACAATAGCGGAAGCATTGGATAACACAAGTTTGAAGTAAAGCAACTCTTTATTGATATAAACAAGTGTTACAGGCGGCGTATAGCCGAGATTACAAGTCGCTCAAGCCTCTCTCTCTGAAACAGTAAAAGCGTGCCAAGTGGCTACAATTGTGGAATGATTGTACAAGCGATGATCAGGCAATGTTCACAACATTATGTCTTGTATATGTGCTTCAGTTCCGGACGCAACGCTACTTCTGAGTGATCTCCACGCCTAAGCATGCACGAAGGAGCATCCGTACCGAACGAGGTTCTCCCGCACCCTGCATACAAACTGGTGGATTATCAGTACATTGAATGCACTGGTGGGGAAGCTACTCGCCCGTTCAAAAAATCCAAACACGTAATATAAGTTCCGTGCACCAACTATTAAGTTGTCTTTTTAGTTGCCTTAGGATCAGTTTCATGCAAACATTGAATAGCCTAACTCGTGTGGCAGTGCGCCGTGCGACATGAGAGGAAACACGGCGAGACTTACCAACTTACCATTCACCTTCCCTGTCCAAGGCAAACATTATAAATTCAAGCACGGACAAGTATAAACATTCAGGCGACAGCATATGCAACACGAGTACTGTTATTCAAGATCGTTCAGGTGTTCAGTTGATGCGATGCAATGACTCGCACGTGGATAACCGCTAAGCGAGGATGACTTAGCTACATGAACAATGAGTCGCTGGCATAGCCATAAAGGACACTAGTCTTAATCAAGAATGGTTTGCAACGAAAGTACAGTGGGCGCTACAAGCCATCTCGTTCAGTACAGCAGACTATACACTAGTCTTAATCGAGAATGGTTTGCAATCGATGATTCGCCTCGGTAGAGCGATACGTCAAGCGAGCCTCTGAAAGCCTAAGCCGGATTCCTGTAGGGACAAGTCTGGATATCCTTTGCTACTCGTTTGAGGCAAAGCAGGTCGGGACAGTTGCACTTTTGTCGTTTGAACCGGCAGTCCGCTTGAACGGAATGGGGTGTTACACCGACTGTCGACGACCGTCGTACCGCCGTACGCCGCCGCCACGAACAGTCATTCCGTCATTCACGATCAGCAGCACACGGCGAGGTACTCTTCTTCTCTCCCATGTTTCTTCCTGCACAGTAGACCTGACAATGACCCGTCGAATCCTATGTGAAGACCACATGACCCCCTTTAACCCTGTGTAATTAGTTTAGATTATCGTGTCCTGAGTCAATCGCAAATCGCAACACAAAACAGAAAAAAAGACTTATTTTCAGGAACATAAATTGTTCCAAGTATGCGTGTTTTAGTCATGTTTCTTCATAATGGCACGCGATACTAAAAATTCTACTTGAAAAGTAAATTAGACAACATGACCGAGTTTTAAGCTCTTCAATTAGTTTATTTTAATTCGTTGTATGCTATGATTTATTTGTTGTTGAAAGTGACCGAAAATTTGGTTTCTTAAACCAAATTTTTTCGATACGGGGTGCGTCCCACTAAATGAGACAAATTTGTCGTGTGAGAATTGCACTGAAATATGCATATCGTCAACGTGGACATATAAAATTTTGCAAAACTTGATTTGGATGTGCGTGCACACCGGAATCAACGCATATCCATCGAAAAATATCGTATCGACATGTTCTGACACTCGTCATAATTTTGTGTGTGCTTGTCGTTTCACAATAAAATTTGCGCCATCAGATTCGCATCATTACGCTAGTCCTGTGACCAAAGTTTGGTTTGATTCTAAGAACGTTAACGAAACACCGTTTAGCGGGCCCTACGGTTCAAATTAACGGGAAATTTCATGACCGACTCATCGGAATCTAGTTCTGGTCATTCCGTTGGGTTCGTATCATCGTTCTGGACTCGTAGACACTAAGTTTGAAGAATTTGAATAACTTTATCGTTGGCACATTTTTTGGTGCGAATTGAGTCACATGTGGACCCGCTTTGACCCAAAACTGTCAAATTTGTCCATGTGTCCAAATTGGGCTTATGGGTAATCAATTCTAGCTATTTCAAGTATTCTGAGAGCAATGGTTATGTTTATTTCAGCATCCGGAGGCATACTTGGAGATTTTACTTATATCGAAGCAACTAACGGAGCTCAGAACCCAAGCAAGTGTACCTTGCCAACTTGCAGAAGATCCTGTAATATTATTTGTTTGTATTCTTTCTATATACTTCTGTAATGTACCTGTTCAACCTAGGACCGTGAGACGTTGCTTAGCGTCCGAACAAGATTCGGGTGTCGACGTCGTATGTGGAGTCGTGTAACGCCACTTAGAGAGTTGATACCACGATCCTATAATCTTTGCGTGTTTGCTTTACCAAGTACGTCATACCATAGGACACTTGATACTATTTCATGTGACAGAATATTTCTTGAGTTGTTCATGGTGATTCTGTATAGGCTTACAGGATTTGCGATCTGAGACTTGCATATATAGAGAAATCATTATGACTCGTTGTTCTAACTAGAGGTCATGATCTTGCGTGTTATGGACATGAGATGTGAGGTTACATTGGGTGGGAAGAGATACACATGCTACAGGTTGATTATATATATATACTATATTACTGGAGGCGCTTTTTAATCTATGTATCAGATCTTGGCACATATACTGGCCCAACGAGATACTACTTGCTGCTACGGGCTCCCCGACACAGAGCAAGTAGTGGTCTAAGCCTGAGTACTAGTGATGCTCTTATTTGCATTTCACAAAGCTGGTTACATAGCTTGCCCTGAGGATCTATTTTTTTATTTACTGTATTTTATTTGGCTTGAGTGTTTCTTGTACCTTGTTTTATCCTCTGAGGACCTGGATCCGGATTATATCCCCAGGTACAGTAGATGTAAACACCCAGATTTTTCGGATATTAAAAATAAATTTTTGGATTTTTCTTCGATTTTTAAATAATTAAATTAAATGTTCTTCTGACTTAAATGTTTTTAAGTATTAAAATAAATATTAAAATATTATAAAAATAATATTTTTGGGTGTAAAATAAAATATTAGACATAGGGTAATTTTTTTGAAATTTATTGGACCCCAGAACCATTTTTAAAGACCTAAAAACCAAGTTTTAAATAAAAGCAAAATAGACCGGGTTGAACCGGGCCCAAACCAGGCTGAACCCGGTCCAACCGAACTGGACCGGCCTAGACCCAACCCTAACCCTAACGGGTCGGGTCCTATACTACCCGACCCGACCCGACCCAAACTCACCCCTCTCCCCTCACCGCACGACCCCGCGATTTTCGGCCGGCCGCGCCTCCGCCGGCACGTCCCTGCTCCGCACGCGATTCCCGGCCCCACGACCCGCCTCTCCCGGCCACGCCCCCGCTCCCCTCTCCCTCTCCACTCCCTATATAAATTGAAGCCCTCGCCCAACTCCGCCACTGCCCTCTCCTCTCGCTGCCACTCACCGCCACCGTCGTCCCCGACAACCTCGGCCACCTTCCTCCTCTGCTAGCCGCCAGAGCTCCGGTCGCCCCCGCCAGCACGCTGCCTCGACGACCCCGACTCCGGCGAACCCAGCGATCACATCACCTCGACGGCAGCAGCAGCAGCAGCAGCAACAGGGACCCGCCGGAACCCTAGCCGGCCGGCCAAGTGTTGCGTCGCCTCGCGAAATTCCGTATTTTTTAGCCTTCTTCGAAGCCCTGTTCAGGTAGCTATTTCTCTCTCCTCACTGCCCCATTTTTTGTTCCATCTACTGTGACGCATAGACTGCATGATCCTCTCGATACCCGTACAATTTGCGTGGCGTGTCGCGTCCTGTGGCGATCGTAAACTGCGACCCAAAATCAGGAAAATATTTATCCTATTTTTTCCCGGAACTGAGTGCGCCCTGCTAAACGGGACGACTTGGTCGTGTGCGAACTTCATAGAAAGGTGCGTGCCGTTAATACGGATATGTAGGATTTCGTGGAAGTTGATTTGAATGTGCGTGCACACCGGAATCAACGCGTATCCGTCGACAACACTCCGTATCGGCCCCGTTCTAGAACGCGTTGTAACTTTGTGTACACACGTCGTATCAAAATAAAACTTGCGTCATCGGACTCATAGAAATACGCTGGTCCTGTGACCCAAGTTTGGTTCGATTCTGAGAACGTTGACAAAATCGCGTATCGTGGGCCCCACGGCTCCACTTGACGGGCGATTTTGTGATCGGCTCATCGGAATCCAATTCTGGAAATTTTGTTGGGTTCGTATCATCGTTCTGGACTTGTTGACACTAAGTTTGACAAATTTGGAGAACATTATCTCTGACATATTTTTCGGTACGAAGCGGGCCACATGTGGACCCCACTTTGACCAGAAACTGTCACTTTTGCCCCTGTGTCCAAATTGGACTCAAGGACAGGCAATTCTAGCTATTTGATATCTTCTGAGCATGATGGTAATGTTTGTTTCAGTATCCGGAGATATTCCTAACGATTTTACGAATACCAGAGCAGCAGTTGGAAACCAAACATCAGGCAAGTGTACCTTGCCAACCTTGCAGTTCTTGTTACATATTATTTCCTTGATTTATTTATATGTTGTATCTGTTCAACCTAGGACCGTATAATATTACTTAGCTTCCGATTAATATTCGGGTGCCGACACCGTACGCGGAGTTGTGTAACGTCACCTAGAGATGGTTATCGAGACCCTTTACATTCTCGTGCTTGCATTATCAAGTACATCATACCCAGGACACCTGACACTATTTATGAGACAAAATCTTCCTGAGTTATTCATGGTGATTCTGTATAGGTTACAGGATTTGTGACATAGACATTATACTTATAGCTTTCATATGACTTGCTGCATTAGTTATGATCTTGCGTGACATGGACATGAGACGTTGTGGACATGAGACGTATGATTACATTGGGTGGGGAGAGACACACAGGCTACATGATGATTTTATATATGTATTTATTATTGTGAGGCCGTAGACTCTACATCGGATCTAGGCACATTACGTGATATTACTGCTAGCGGCTCCCCGACACAGAGCTTGTAGCGGTCTCAGCCTGAGTACTAGTGATGCTCTCACTTGCATTTCACATAGATGGTTACCTAGTTACCCTATTTGTTTCATTTACTATTTCACTGTATTTATTTTGGCTTGTGTTATTTTGTACCTTGTTATGTCCCCTGAGGACCTGGATTCCGGATTATGTCCCCGGGTTTAGCAGAGGATTTCTATCCCAAGGTATACGGAACAGGAGCAGAAGCAGGAGCAGGAGCTGACACTGGAGCTGAACCGATCCCCGAGGACGAGGTGATGGCTGAGGACTTCTCCTGAGTATCTGTTATTCATACTCAATATTTTCTTTTATTAGACCCCTTTATTTCTGGTCTATTGAACCAGTGTATCAGACTTATATCATGTTGTTCCCCGATTTACTTTATTGAGACTTATTGTTGGTTTTTATTTCATTATGTTGTTGATCATATTTATCTTCCATGGATGAGATTAGTTTTGTGACATATTTAATAGATGACTGTTTGAAATATAGTGGAGTCTCTTTTCAATCCTACGAGTGATCCGACTGGAAAAAGTGTGAAATGAGAACTTCGAGATCAAATAGGGAATCTGGCTTTCTATTCCTTGCGAGCCACTTATTTCTCCGAAACAAAAGATCAAAGCGATTATCCTCCCTTTTACCAAGAAGGCGACGGTCTGACACCATTGGGCTTTATTTTGTTTTACAGCTTAATTATACCCAGATGGGTCCATTAAAATTTGGTTTGCCCATCGGTGTGTGTTGCTGGCCATTGCCACGTGGCTAGTCCCTCGGTATTTTGGGACTGGGGCGTGACAGTAGAGGAGGATTATCCCAAGATTTACGGGACAGGAGATGACGTTGGAACAGTACTGGCACCAGATGACTAGGTTGTGCCAGAGGATTTCTCCCGAGTACTCAGTACTTACTCAGTTATTTATATTTATTGTTATTTCATATCTGGACTTATGGACATATGTATTGGTGATATTCTCTTTTCTTATTGTGCCGGATTGTTCCCCGAGACACTACTTATGTTGACTTGATGATGGACAATTTATTTTTATCTATTATCTTGACTAGTCTATCATATTGAATTGTGTTTACTTTCTGTGGATGAGATTAGAATTATACTGAGATAGATGGTGTAGATTTGCTTTTATATTTGTTACAGCTTAAGTGCACTCTAACGGGTCCATTAAATTGTGTTTACTCATTGGAGTTGTGCTGCTGGTCATTGCCACGTGGCTAGTCCCACGATATTTTGGGACAGGGATATGACATAATTTTTGTGGTGGCCCATGCAGGTCTACGACTATATTGATTTGGTTTCAACTAAGGAAACCGAGCAAACCCGCAATTAGGATATAATGAATTATAGGATCTCATCTACATATTGACACGTTCTTGACCTCTATATCGACTTCAAAATAATTTCTTGACTTGCATCCTGTCTTGATTCCTCTGTGCGCCTCACATAGTTTACTTTGTATGCAGAGTAATGGATCCACGACCCAACGACGAGACTTCCGCGGGTACACCACAAGGTGCTGTGGTTAATTACGACGATGGGGTTGTAACGACCCATTCCGCTCAAGCAGACTGCCGATTCAAACGGCAAAAGTGCAACGTCTCAACCCGCTTTGCTTCAGCAAGAATACTCGTTTGAGCAAGAGGATTTCTAGACTTGGCTCTTCAGGAGTTTCGGCTTATGCTTTCAGAGGCTCGCTTGGAGTATCGCTCGACCGAGGCGAATCATCGCTAAGGTGGATGGCTAGGGTAAACTTGTCTTTGCTTAGCCAGCACACTTAAAATATGAATGTTTCATGCTAGTCGCTAGGTGAATCACCCCATGCATGATAATAAGAATCCAACGCACCTAGCTAATGGAATAATTCCAACTTGTATTGCTTGTGTTAGAACATGGAAATAAAACTTTGCTTTTAAATAGACCATTGTATGCTACCTTTGCCTTGTGCAACTAGACCCCGCTTTGTCTCGAGTAAGAACGATACATATATGCTCTTCGTAGTGCGCTACTTCATTTGCTACACTGCACGACCCTAGATTATGTCGCTCAGTAACTCCCTTACGGTTTCACTCGTCGGCTTACCTTCGGGCCCGAGCCAACATGAATGCTTAAGTTTTATTATAAAATGCATGCTTGCCTGCTTATATATGAACTTGTACTCATTGCCTCGTTGCAATGCTTGTCACACGGAATCATGCCACAATCAAGTAAACGCTATCTGTATCGTGCATGCATCTAAGTTAGCCAGGACACTATCAAATAGTTCTTCTGTGCAATGTAAACCTGCAAGTATCCGGGACCGTTTGGTCGCTAAGGCAGTCTCTACTCCAGGGGAATGTATTAAGGCAAGTTGAATTATTGAATGAAAATTATGTCAAGTTTACATCTGAACGAGAATCATGTCAAGTAAATCAAGTATCATAGCTCATGGAGCAATACTCGTTCAGAGCAAGAATCAAGATTCAAGCATCTCTTGTACTCGTGTTATGGATTATCTTGTTAAGATGTGAATTTGGATAACCTTAGAGACTTGCATATCGCAGAAAACTCGTAAACGAGGAGGATCTTCGGATCCTGTTCCACGGAGGGTCTCCGGGGCACCGGGGCCCGATCCGATCCGGAATAGAAATGATTGTAGGGTCTCTCTTGTACTTGGCGAGATAGTTTGTAGCACCTCTTGTAGTTTTTATTGCATTCCATTCTCGCCAATGACCTTTATTGATGGCTATGCCAGAGACCTCTTGTTCATATAGATAAGTCATCCTCGCTTAGCGGCTATCCGCGTACGAGTCATTGCATCGCGGCTGGAAATCAGAAACACTTGAACGATCTTGAGTATAGCACACTTGTACATATATAAGACTTCAACATTTTCTGCAGCACACCTAATAATTGGTGTAAATTGTGCACCCGAAATATAACCTCGCTCACGACACTCGTGTTTGCACATGTTATTGCCCCTTGATTCAATATATGTATGCTTGCGCTTGAATTAACTTGGTTTGTCTTGGACATGGAAGAAAAAATGGTAAGTTGGTAAGTTTTGTCGTGTTTCCTCTTATATTGTACGGCGCACTGCCACACGATTTAGGTTATTCAACATTGCCATGAAACTGATTCTAAGGCAAAACTAGAAAGATAACCTAATAGTTGGTGCACAGAACCTATTAAACGTGTTTTGATTTATCGAGCGGGCGAGTAGCCTCCCCACCAGTGCATTCATGTACTGATAACCCACCAGATTGTTTGTAGGGTACGGGAGAACCTCGTTCGGTGCAGATGCCTCATTCGTGCATGCAAAGGCGTAGAGTTCACTCTGGAGCCTTGGAAGAGCTGCGTCCGGAACTGAAGCACATATACATGACATAATGTTGGAACATCGCCTATGTATCATTCTATAAATATAGCCACTTGGCACCCTTTTATTGTTTCAGAGAGAGAGGCTTGAGGGATTTGTAATCTCGGCTAAGCGCCGCCTGTAACACTTGTTAATATCAATAAAGAGTTTCCTTTACTTTTATACTTGTGTTATTCAATGCTTTCGCTATTGACGACTAAGTGAACTTTTTACCAATCGCCTATGCGTTTATAATTCTGCTGCACTCGGATAATCTGTGCGACTCTGTGGCTTAGACCTCTTACCGCCAGCAAGAAGTACGGCCTTGCACGGGCGTGACTAACGCTCGTGCGGTATCACGTCCAGATGGGTCAAGCGATCGTCCCGCGAAAGCGCTGGCGCGGTGAGTATCGCCTAGCGGGGACGGCCGATTATCCTGCGAGAGATCGGGGTGTGACAGGGGTGACGCCACTAAGTGGAGATCCCTCCACTCAACAAAGCAATCAAGCAGATCAGTATGCCTCAAGGTTCCGGCGAGACGATATTCCACCACCGCCGTAGTTTACTCCACCGATGCCCATTTTTCCACCAGGACAACCTATGGAATGACAGCATATGTTTCAAATATTTTATGCAATAATGCAAGTACAACAGCAGATTCATCAAGATGCCCATCAATGCTAGGCGAAAAAGTTCTTTGATGGACTTAGCTTTGAGCTACAGAGATTAATCGGCTCTGTTGCACCTACTTCTTATACGGATTTCCTTGCTGCTGCCCGACGCATGTAGCGCGTCACCAGGAGAGAGTCCAGCCAGAAATGGCCGTTCATATCGGCACCATCTAAAGCACCACAGGGAGAAGCTACAAAGAGACCTCATATGTGTAGCGCCCCGTTTCCCCGGTGCGGGGAGCGCGGCTAAGAAACACAAGACGGTATCGTTCGATCGGGATAGATTGAATTAAGAACTCGTCCTCGTTATGGATTTGTTTCTTCGGAATCGATTCCCATATTCAGTGGACCGCGCCCAAAGGATCGGCTTAGCGGCAGAGTCAAGAGGGACCTCACCGCTGCTATCTTTTATTGCCTCGGTTTTCGATGTCGCTTGTTGCTTTCGTGCTTTGAGTTGTTTTGGGATTTGCTTGTTTTTCTTGAACGGTTTCGATGGTTTTCATTGTTTTCGTTCATTGACTTGCACTTCTATTCCGAGATTGAAAAGAGAGGAAGAAGTATTAATCGAGCTGTTCGTGTGCAGGTGAACGAGCAGTAGGCGGCTTACGAGCGGAGTCGTGAAGCGCCTCTTTCCTTCTCCCTTCCAACAATCCAAGTGAATGGCTACCATCCCGATTAGCTAGCCCTGCTTCCAAGCTTCACACCCTAAAATCGTACACTCTTCTTAGTCCCGATCAAACGATACCAAGTAATAATAAAAGAAACCAAGATAAAAGAGAATAGACTTGGTTAATACTGCTTGTCAATCAAACTCGTGAACGGTTACTTACTTGCATGCTTGTTCGTTCGAAATATTTATCATATACATCAATTTTAGTTAGAATGCATCTTCTGCTATAAATTGTGCTATTTATGAATCATATCTTGTATGCGCATAATTGTTCCTAGAGGCTATGCAAAATGAATCATGCATTACTCGTGTTGCCTCAACTGCGTGAAGTGATAATTTAACTAAGCATCGTGTGTTCGATCACGGACAACTTGTGCACAAGGATATAAGTTCTGCGGACGGTCGCTGGGGCACTGGCACCGATCCGATCCGGGTAGACTTCGTGTTTATAGTCAATCGTGTGCGGACGGGATAACTTGCAACGCATCGTGTTTTATGAGCTCCTCGTGTTTTCTCGTTGCATGCTATCCTTGTCCTTGACTAGTCCATTATGGCATCAAGCCAGTGATCCTCGTGTGTATATGCTTGCAACGTCTCGTGTGTTTATCGTGTGAATATGGCTTGCAATGCATCGTGTACTCAACATGTATATTTAAACCTGTTGCAAACTAACTTGTGTCTTCGTGGCAGGGAAGGCAAGGTAAGTATTGTGCAGGTAATTCAGACGGGCAGGTAAAATCCACCGAACGGTGGCTAGTTTATTTCAGTATCATACTTATATACTATTGCTTGTAAATGAACTAAGGCAAGATAGAAACCCACCAAAAATATGCATGCTTCATTAAAACAACGTGTTGATTGGTATAGTTCGGTTAGCTCGCCTTCACCAGTATGTTTCAACATGCTGACCCTCGTTGAAACAGGTTCTCCGCACCAAGGCGAACCGAGCGAGGAGCCGAAGTCGTCTTCCCGATCCAGTCTAGTTGTTGGCGCATCTTCACCGCACCCCTTTTGAAGCATTTTGAAGACAGGAGCTTGCAACTCTTCATACACAAATGCAGCTCTGTGGCAAAGCTATCCTCCAACCTGGAGGTCTATATCTTTTGAAGTTTAGTAAAGGGATATAATGTACAGGACTGCTATCTCATTTTGAGTCAACACTTTTGTAAGCCCGTGCGACATTTTAGCTAACTCGTTCAGGAGTTTGTAATAGAATATTCATTATCAATAAAGAGAACTTTTCCATATTTCAAATCTGTGTTTCAATTTATCTGCGTACTCTGAATATGTGCTTGTTATGCAAATCATTAAAGCCTTGTGCGGGCGCAACTCCAGGCCCGTACGGCGGTCACGATTCGGGGGATGCCTCAACGATTCTACGGAATTGGGTCGTGACATAATGGTATCAGAGCACAGATTCAAGTTCCTTAGACTTCGTGCTGGAAAAGTTCCTTTAACGATCAAATTCCTGTGCGAACTCTTGAACTCGCTAGGCCAAAATGAGATACGTTTATGCAATAAGTCCATAATACATTATGATTCTAATGTAATTTACCTTATTTTGAAGGAATGGCTCCAGCGTAATCTGCAGCGCTTGCACCGAACGAAACACAAGAAAGCAGTTCGGACACTTCGGGAAGCTCTCAGAGCCAACGGGGCATATCTCAAGTCGACCCGCTTGAGCGGGTGCTACAAATGTTAGAAACACAACGACAAAGAGACGATGCTCGCCAAGCCAAGTTTAAAAGCAATCTAGAGAGCCGATTCTCAGTCCAACAAAAGCAGGTAGATACCCTGCAACAGATCATTCAGACATTGGCTGCCAATCATTCTGCCGCAACAACAACGACTCCGGTGGAACAGCCCGTGCTTGAAGTAGAGACGCCGCAAATTCCAAGGCCGAGGGAAGTGACTGCCTTCGACTTTGGCCACTTCAAGAAAGTCTGCAATACCCCATTCAACGGGACTGAGGACGCAATCGTAGCTCTAGATTGGCTAGCCGAGCTTGAAGATCACTTCGCTCTGCTAGAGGTCCCCGAAGAGAAGCGCGTCGCCTGCGCGCAACTACAGCTCTGCCTCAACGTGCACGATTGGTGGAACGTGCATCGACGATCTCTCCAATTTGATCACGGAGAGGAGGCGATCTCGTGGACGACTTTTCGTGCCCCGTTCGAAGAGGAGTTTATACTCCCTCCAGTACAACGTCAAATAGAGAACGAGTTCGTGCAACTGAGGCAAGGCAGCATGACAGTTAAAGAGTACTCCACCGAATTCAACCGACTCTCCAAATTTGTAAACTCCCTCATCCAAAATAGATATTTTATGTATATTTTATATTATTATATTTATTATAGATGTTGAATTTATTTAGAGTATTCTCTTAGTTAATTAAAAAATAAATTTTTTTAGTATATTTACTTATATAAATATTTATTTAGAATTATTTTTAGGCTATTTTAGATTATTGGGATTTTTTCATAATTTTTAGTTAATTAAAAACTAGTAACACTAATTTTCTAGGACTTTGAAGAATTTATTTTATGTTAAAATTTAATTAAAAATATTCCAAACTTTTATTTTAGGTTCTAAATAATAAAATATATTTTCTAAAATTTTTTGGAAAATTTCTGATTATTTTTAGCATTTAGTTTGAGTTAATTATGAAAAACTGAATTAAAAACTAATTTCTGAAAAAGAAAACCCAAAAAGTAATTATTTCTGCCCAGTCAGCCAACTGGGGCCCACCTGTCAGCCTCCCGTAGCCAACAGTGTGGGGCCCGCCTGTCAGCGACCGCGGGGTGGGTGTGGGTGCGCGAGCCGAGCCGAGCCGAGCCGCGTCCTAGTCCGAGTCGGACTCAGCTGAGCCGAGCCGCGTGAATATCTGACCGTTCGATCTGAGCGGGGAGCCACGGATGGCTGCCATGTGGCAAAATCCGAGCCGCGGCTGCTCTTTCTCTCTCCTCTATATATATAATAGTTTAATTTATTTTCTAGGGTTTTTCTTGAGCCGATTTTTGGAGAATTGCCATCTAGAGTTCCTTCATCTTCCAGAAGCCATTGCCCATAGCTCCGGACTCCAAACAAGGCCTAGTTTCTTGCGTTAGAAAGATATTGAGGTTAGCTTTATGATTATATAAAAAAAAATTCGAAATTATTAGTATTAAATCCTGAAAAATTCGTAGAACACAGCATGTCCAAAAATAGACGTATTTCGATGTTTTCGTAATTTCGGGAGAACCCGGAATCAGAATCACAAACCGTTTAAAGTTTCGGAAATCTAATGTCGAGATCATCGATATATATTTTTCCCAGAATTTATTTCGAAGTATTTACATACTGTTAATTCTGTAGAACTTCTAGGTTAGAATTTAACCATCGGTGCACAATACAAAATTTGTATGTGCCATAATTCCCAAACGAATTTGAATTCGGACGAGCCGTAAATTCCAGCATATTTTTGACGCTGAAATCTACAAGAAATCATGCATGAAAGTTGAGTTTGTGTCCGTTGACTTTTTGGTCAACAGATCGCCTCGATTTGCGTGCCATGAGTCTCGAGTTGATAAATTTTAGTTTCTTTGGACAAAATTTAGGAATTAACATAAAAATCATAATAATAAGATTAAAATAGAATTTTAGAGTAATTATTCCAGAATTAAATAAATTAAAATAAATTATCTTTTGACGTGATAAATTTGTAATATATAGGCTATTTGGACTGTGACTTGGACTCTAATTCATACCAGCAGCAGGACCCCAAGCGAGTACATTCTCTAACAGTGTTCCAGTAGGACTTTAGTATTTAGCCACCATGGTTAGTTTACATCAGACCTTGAGTCGGAGAACCCAACGCGCGTTCGTACATTTACATGTACGCAAATATTATTCAGTTTGGTATATATATTTATGTACGCAATTACTATATGTATTCCAATAATTATGTAAATAAATTGATGGTTATATTATTATATAGTTATATGAATATATATGTAAGTAAATGCTAATTGATAATTATGACTAAATATTCAGACTGAACGACCCTAGGACACCGTGGACTATCCCATACTTACCTTGACCATGTTGACCCTAAGAACTTGTGAATTTGTCCACCTTGCGTACATTAACGTACTGGCATAGACACCTGTCAGTTGAATGACTGATTTCGTACAGTACTTGAAGACGCGACACCCGCGTAATTCAACGCGTAATTGACCGTGTTAGATGACTAGTGTTACCCCTAGTATACCCCTTGAGTCCAGTGTAAATGTGGTTGTGTATGTGCTAGTGTAAAGATTAATGATTCTATTGTATTATATTTATGTGTACATAGGATATTGGATTTGTTCTGCGCAATTTCTGGAGCAGATTATTGGTACATTGCAGCTTCCTTGCCAGACAGGTATACCTTGCCATTGTACTTTTATTTATATTCCATATGTTGCATACATCTTTATTTTATGTCTTTAGTTCATATATTTTAACTGTTATATAAAATACGCGCGGCGGTGTCGTCGCGATATATTTTATTTATGTATTTGCATTGACCTTGTTTATGAGACTACCCCATTATCATGTAGCATCATCAGGTTCATTGACTGTGACACATATTTTTACACGAGTTGTGAGTCTCATATAGATCACGAACGTACGTATTGACTGATCATCGGTACGTATGGGCCGTGCGTTAGGAATAACTGCTGTTAGAAACTTTGAATGCTAGTAGACTTGGCAGTTATTAGAGGTCCAGGGACATAGCTTATTGTAGTACGGTGGCCCCATCCTTGTCCTTGTTTGGTTGAAGGATTTGGGCTAGGGTACTAAGAATAGGCTATGAACCAAATTGTGTCATGGATGTGACATGCTTAGAGCATGGGGTGGGGAGAACAACAAGTACCGCATTTGAGCTCCTTTGTACTTTTTTATTGTGCGCCCGGATTCTCCGCTGGAGATACGGGTGGTGATGACCACTATATATTATATTATTATCAGGCGGACCTCCGGCGTTTGAAAGTCGTCGTGCCTTTTTAGGCCCCTGGATCTCCAATAGAGAACCATGCCAAATCTCAGGTTTTCAGCTAGATAGCTCACTTGTGGGAAAAGTTGTTCTTAATTGCATTCACTTAGACGGTTAGGTGACCCCTTTGGATATTTATTTCAGTACTTTATTGGCATGTGTTTAAGTATCTTGTTATGTCCCTCTGAGGACCTGGTCCCTTGCCAGGTGTATCTGTTCTTGAGTATTTGCAGGAGCGCAGATTTGGATGGTTCTATATGCTTCGTGGATGTCTTCTCTTCGAGCCGTGATTGATAGCTGGTATTCTTATATTGGGTTTGATTGTGTTGTACTCATCTTGTATTTGCTCTTATATTCGAGTTGGTAGTGGATTTGTTTTCATCCAACTATCATCCTTAGATACTTCTTATTGAGATCTAGTTTCATAGATGTTGGTTATTATTTATATTTGATTTTTTGTGGATGAGATTTAGATTATACCCTGTGACTTGTGACATATGTTATACCACTTGTGGATTTGATATTCATAATACAACGTACGTGTGGATTTGGTTTCCATATATTGGAGTTGCCATATCCATGCGGCTGGCATGCTTACGTGTCCTAGTCCTACGTATTTTGGGACTGGGGCATGACATGTTTTTGTGGTGGCCCATGCAGGTCGAGAGCATATTGTCTCGGTTACGTTATTGTACCGAACAAGCCTGCACCTAGGACTAGAGTATAGGATCTCATCCATAATTGACTATGATTCATCTTCCTCCTCTCTGTTCTATTCGAACAATTGTATCCTGCTTGATTCCTGTACTTCCCTAATAAGTTCCTTGAGTATATATAGCCTTCTGCTAGAATATAGGAACCCCTGTTATTAGGATGATAATTAGAGTAGCACACCTATTAAGAATACAACGAGAATATAGACACACCACTAAGTTTAGAATATCTAGTGAACCCTAGAATTCCTTATCTTTAGATTGGTATACCATTACCCCTTTATGTATTAAGAAGACTTGAGAGTAGTATAGACGCTACTAGAGATAGTTAGAAGTTTACCATAATGTTTGACCCTAGTATGGGGAACCAATAGAAAACCAAAATTGAATATTAGGACTGAACCTAACCTACACAGTTAGATGAGTATTGGAAAACTACAAACTTAGGTCATTGTCTTATCATTAGTAGACAGCACCCTAGGAAGCCTAGAGGAATGTAATCAACCATTTATTTTCCTAATCATACCTCAAACATAGCAACTAGCATACCACTTCCCCTTAGAAAACCTTGATGCTATCTAGAGCCCCTATTTTAATTTCATATGTTGTTCCTCTGCGACCTTAACGTTCACTAGTTGTGCGACGACTAAAAATTACGTTCTTCTTTTCTTCCTCTTTCAACTCGTGCCATCTAACACTTCTGATTATAGACCAAGTGATTATATTCTATTTTAGGATATATATAGCTTGCTAGGATTTTGGTTGTTACTATTAAATTTTTGAATTATGTGATTGGTAATTAGAACTTGACAGTTTAAGTTATTATTGTAGATTATGACCTAATGATTACCCCTTAGTTTTAAGTCGCGTAACTTGTACCCCACCTCAATATAAGTTATATCCCCTTTTCCCTTGAGGCTAGTAACTCTTCTATTCTTACTATTGACACATGTTCTATGAGCACTATGATTAAGACTTAAGGTGACCCTTACCTATATAATGCAATAAGAGACCCTAATAAGTACCAAGATCTTTCCTCATATACCCTAATAAGAGTTTCTGTTTTATTTGCATGTGCAAGATTATTTTGTAGGATCCTCTTAAGACTGTCACAGTATTAGTTTAATTCTTTTAAGTTGGGTAGTATGCCTCACAACCTAGTATCACATAGTCCACTTGACCCATCGAGGTAGTATAACTGAATGATATTAATTGTATGCTAGCATAAGACGACAGTATTTATCCAGACGATAGAATTTAGAGGTTATTGCCCCTATTTGGTCGACTAGCGACTTAGACAAGGAGGTGGTATGATAACTGTAGAGATTGTAGAGTCTTTTATTATTGTTGCTTATTTTATTTTGTTTTGTGAACTTGAATTGACTTGTACCTCTTTTCATCATCATCTAACGTACTTATATTTGTTGTACTACCTTGACTTATGCTGCTATTATAGCCTAGTTTTGCAAGCTTACTCTTCTATCGGGCTTGATCATGATATATGTATTAATGGGTTAACACACTAATACATTTCAGAATCAGTGTATTAAGGCCTAGCTAACCTTAGTGCGCTTGGTTCGCCCTTCGCATAACTACCTTACATGGATTAAGATATATAGTAATTAGTAGACGAATATACTTGCCCTCTAGACATGTCTGAGCGTATCGTATAGGCTACATAACTGTACTAATACGAGCATACGAATACGAATTTACCAAATAGGATTTCAGTCCACAACTGCCTTGACAATTCCTATTGAATTTCTTAAAACGCCTTGATCCCGATACATCTATTCTATTACCTCGCCCTTGAACTCTTTATTATTGATCTCCGTCTTCCCTTATTTTGGAAAGACGAAACCTCATGCTTGGTAAAAGTTTGATACACAGAGAGTACTAGATATACCCCATAGGCCGATCATATACTTGAGGATTATTCTTTCGTAATTGAGGACATATCATATATGATATAATCGGCGTTGAAGTTTTGAGGATTGAATGACATGAGTAAATAAATTAAGGAATATTTTTCTTAAAGTATATAGCCTTCTGTGATAGATGGGTAAATTCTGAGTTGGGTAGCAGTGCATTGGCAACTCGAGAGAAATTTCTTTTAGATTGTGATCGAGTAAGATTAGATTGGGAGAGGTTCAAGCCATTTTAATTTTGAGAATTTTAGAAGAATGACTAAGATGATGAGGATTAATGAATTTTAAAAATCTTGATATTGAGGACCCAATATTTATACCTTAAGTACATAATTTAAATTTTTGAGTATTGAAGGTAAAATCATCAATTTGAATTTGAAGGATAAATATATAATTTCAGACTTGAACATTGGTGGACTGCATTTAAATTATTTTTTAATTTGATAATTTAAATTAAGAATTAAAATTTGATGGTTGGACTACCTATTTGAAATATTGAGGATGTAAATAGAATTTAAAAAGTTGAAGAATACAAAAATTTATAAGTAAAAATAGGAATAATATTGGACTCGAATTACTTCTAGAGGATATTATGATAGTTGGAGATCGTGAGGTAAAATTTGATATGGGTTATTTAAATCTTGAAGATATTATATGGATTCAATTTAAATTTGGATATTGATGATTTGGAAAAGTGAGAAGAGATTACAATAGGTTGAATTTTGATTTGAACAATGATTATCTTAATTTTGAAATGATCGCGATAGATTTGAATAGATTTTGTTATTTAAATTTTTGGAAGAGATTGCGATTGACGTACCTTATGTACGAATATGAAGGATTTAACAAATTATGCCTTATTTTAATTTCGAGGACGAAATTGTTTTAAGTTGGGTAGATTGTAAACTTCCTCATCCAAAATAGGTATTTTGTGTATATTTTATATTATTATATTTATTATAGATGTTGAATTTATTTAGAGTATTCTCTTAGTTAATTAGAAAATAATTTTTTTTAAAATATTTACTTATATAAATATTTATTTAGAATTATTTTTAGGCTATTTTAGATTATTGGGATTTTTTCATAATTTTTAGTTAATTAAAAACTAGTAACACTAATTTTCTAGGACTTTGAAGAATTTATTTTATGTTAAAATTTAATTAAAAATATCCCAAACTTTTATTTCAGGTTCTAAATAATAAAATATATTTTCTAGAATTTTTTGGAATTTTTTTGATTATTTTTAGCATTTAGTTTGAGTTAATTATGAAAAACTGAATTAAAAACTAATTTCTGAAAAAGAAAACCCAAAAAGTAATTATTTCTGCCCAGTCAGCCAACTGGTGCCCACCTGTCAGCCTCCCGTAGCCAATAGTGCGGGGCCCGCCTGTCAGCGACCGCGGGGTGGGTGTGGGTGCGCGAGCCAAGCCGAGCCGAGCCGCGTCCTAGTCCGAGTCGAACTCAGCTGAGCCGAGCCGCGTGAATATCTGACCGTTCGATCTGAGCGGGGAGCCACGGATGGCTGCCACATGGCAAAATCCGAGCCGCGGCTGCTCTTTGTCTCTCCTCTATATATATAATAGTTTAATTTATTTTCTAGGGTTTTTCTTGAGCCAATTTTTGGAGAATTGCCATCTAGGGTTCCTTCATCTTCCAGAAGCCATTACGCATAGCTCCGGACTCCAAACAAGGCCTAATTTTTTGCGTTAGAAAGATATTGAGGTTATCTTTCTGATTATATAAAATTGTTTCGAAATTATTAGTATTAAATCCTGAAAAATTCGTAGAACACAGCATGTCCGAAAATAGACATGTTTTGATGTTTTCGTAATTTCGGGAGAAACCGGAATCAGAATCACAAACCGCTTAAAGTTTCGGAAATCTAATGTCGAGATCATCGACATATATTTTTCCCAAAATTTAATTCGAAGTATTTATATACTGTTAATTCTGTAGAACTTCTAGGTTAGAATTTAACCATCGGTGCACAATACAAAATTTGTATGTGCCATAATTCCCAAACGAATTTGAATTCGGACGAGCCGTAAATTCCAGCATATTTTTGACGTTGAAATCTACAAGAAATCATGCATAAAAGTTGAGTTTGTGTCCGTTGAATTTTTGGTCAACAGATCGCCTCGATTTGCGTGCCATGAGTCTCGAGTTGATAAAATTTAGTTTCTTTGGAAAAAATTTAGAAATTAACATAAAAATCATAATAATAAGATTAAAATAGAATTTTAGAGTAATTATTCCAGAATTAAATAAATTAAAATAAATTATCTTTTGACGTGATAAATTTATAATACATAGGCTATTTGGATTGTGACTTGGACTCTGATTCATACCAGCAGCAGGACCCCAGGCGAGTACATTCTCTGACAGTGTTCCAGTAGGACGTTAGTATTTAGCCACCATGGTTAGTTTACATCAGACCTTGAGTCGGAGAACCCAACGCGCGTTCGTACATTTACATGTACGCAAATATTATTCAGTTTGGTATATATATTTATGTACGTAATTACTATATGTATTCAAATAATTATGTAAATAAATTGATGGTTATATTATTATATAGTTATATGAATATTTTTGTAAGTAAATGCTAATTGATAATTATGACTAAATATTCAGACTGTATGACCCTAGGACACCGTGGACTATCCCATACTTACCTTGACCATGTTGACCCTAAGAACTTGTAAATTTGTCCGCCTTGCGTACATTAACGTACTGGCATAGACACCTGTCAGTTGACTGACTGATTTCGTACAGTACTTGAAGACGCGACACCCGCGTAATTCAACGCGTAATTGACCGTGTTAGATGACTAGTGTTACCCCTAGTATACCCCCTGAGTCCAGTGTAAATGTGGTTGTGTATATGCTAGTGTAAAGACTAATGATTCTATTATATTATATTTATGTGTACATAGGATATTGGATTTGTTCTGCGCGATTTCTGGAGCAGATTATTGGTACATTACAGCTTCCTTGCCAGGCAAGTATACCTTGCCTTTGAACTGTCATTTATATTCCATATGTTGCATTCATCTTTATTTTCTGTCTTTAGTTCATATATTTTAACTGTTATATAAAATGCGCGCGGCGGTGTCGTCGCGATATATTTTATTTATGTATTTGCATTGACCTTGTTTATGAAACTACCCCATTATCATGTAGCATCATCAGGTTCATTGACTGTGACACATATTTTTACATGAGTTGTGAGTCTCATATAGATCACGGACGTACATATTGACTGATCATCGGTACGTGTGGGCTGTGCGTTAGGAATAACTGTTGTTAGAAACTTTGCATGCTAGTAGACTTGGCAGTTATTAGAGGTCCAGGGACATAGCTTATTATAGTACGGTGGCCCCATCCTTGTCCTTGTTTGGTTGAAGGATTTGGGCTAGGGTACTAAGAATAGGCTATGAACCAAATTGTGTCATGGATGTGACATGCTTAGAGCATGGGGTGGGGAGAACAACAAGTACCGCATTTGAGCTCCTTTGCACTTTTTTTATTGTGCGCCCGGATTCTCCGCTGGAGATACGGGTGGTGATGACCACTATATATTATATTATTATTAGGCGGGCCTCCGGCGTTCGAAAGTCGCCGTGCCTTTTTAGGCCCCTGGATCTCCAATAGAGAACCATGCCAAATCTCAGGTTTTCAGCCAGATAGCTCACTTGTGGGGAAAGTTGTTCTTAACTGCATTTACTTAGACGGTTAGGTGACCCCTTTGGATATTTATTTCAGTACTTTATTGGCATGTGTTTAAGTATCTTGTTATGTCCCTCTGAGGACCTGGTCCCCTGCCAGGTGTATCTGTTCTTGAGTATTTGCAGGAGCGCAGATTTGGATGGTTCTATATGCTTCGTGGATGTCTTCTCTTCGAGCCGTGATTGATAGCTGGTATTCTTATATTGGGTTTGATTGTGTTATACTCATCTTGTATTTGCTCTTATATTCGAGTTGGTAGTGGATTTGTTTCCATCCAACTATCATCCTTAGATACTTCATATTGAGATCTAGTTTCATAGATGTTGGTTATTATTTATATTTGATTTTCTGTGGATGAGATTTAGATTATACCCTGTGACTTATGACATATGTTATACCACTTGTGGATTTGATATTCATAATACAGCGTACGTGTGGATTTGGTTTTCATATATTGGAGTTGCCATATCCATGTGGCTGGCATGTTTACGTGTCCTAGTCCTACTTATTTTGGGACTGGGGCGTGACAAAATTCGCTAGGGCCTATTTACCTGATGCAGCGAGTCGAGCTAGAAGGTTTGAAGGTGGATTGCGCCCTACCATCCATGCGCACGTGGTCAATAATCAGTATGGGACAATGCGTGAAGTCATGAATCACGCCCTATCACTTGAACCACAGTATCCTCATGTTTCTACCGGCGCTGTGCATACCTACAATCACAAACGCCATAGCGACGAGAGAGGAAACACCGCCACAAAGCGTCGAAACAACGGTGGTCAACACAGGGCAAATCCTAACCAAGTGTGTCAATACTGCAACAAACGTGGGCACGCCTTCAATCAATGTCGTAAGAGACTTGGGTTATGTCTCGCTTGTGGCAATCCAGGCCATGCCATTAATTCCTGTCCGAACCTTCTTGATCATCGCCCGCAACGTAATAACCCCTAACGGTAAGCATTATTCGTAAGTTTTGGGACGAAACTTCCAATTGGTTGGGTAGGATATAGCACCCTGTTCCCCCGGTGTGGGGAGCGCGGCTAAGAAACACAATATAAACCCCCTGAATTTTCAAAATTATTAAAACTTGGATTTTTCCCAATTTTCTGGAATTTTTGGAAATTTTCTGAAATTAAAATCAAGATTCTTAATTATTAAATAATTTTTATTTGTTAATAAAATAATATTAAAATATTATGGAAATAATATTTTTGGGTGTAAAATGAAAAACTGGACTTAGGATAATTTTTCTGGATTTTTTGGGCCTCAGACCTATCTTTAAATGCCTAAAAACTATTTTACTAATTAATTAATTAAACTGTTTATTATTATTATTATTATTATTATATATATATATATATATATTTTTTTTATTTTCCTTGGGCCGGCCCAGTCGACCGGCCCAGCAGCCCAGCCCCCAGCCCGCTCCCTTGCGGGTCGGGCGGGTCTGCCCGGACCCGACCCGCTAGCCGCCCGACTCGGGCGACCGGCTCTCCCCCACGACCCCGTCCCTGCGCTTTTTTCGGCGAGCTCCGCGCCACCCGCCGCTCCGGCCAGCTCGCCCCGCCCTCCGCGGCCACGACCCCCCCTCGCCCCGCCTTGGCCGGCCCTCCTCCCTCCTATATAAGCTTCCCCCTCTTCTTCTTCCCCCTCACTTCACCCTAACACTAAACCTAACTCCGGCCACCACCCGCCACCGTGCAGCCCCGACCTCGCCGCCTTGCCCTCGCCGAGTCCCCGTCGCAGCGCCTTCTCCTCTGCTCCTCCTCCGGCGCCACCCTCTCGACCACCACCACCAGCAGCTGCCCCTTCCCCTCGAGCCGAGCCCCTCGCCGGCAGTAGCTTCCGGCGTCGCCCCGCTCCGTCGTGCCTCCGCCCGGCCGCGCTCCAGCGCCCCTGACCGCCTCCGGCCAGCCAGCGCCGCCTCAGCCTCCGGCCGGCCTCGCCGCAGCTCCCAGACCTAACCCTAGCCCTAATTTTGGACTCGGACACGTCGAACCGTGTCGGACACAATTTGACCCTGATTTTCGGGTCCCCTTCAGGTACGTGTAACTTTTTGTTCGTAGCTCTGTTTTTTATTCTGCAAATTGCGTTGCGAAGCCTGTATGACCCTCTCGGTGCCCGGATAAACCGCTCGGGGCATCGCGTCCTGTGGTGATCGCACACCGCGATCCAAAAAAGGAAAAACCAGACCCTGTTTCACCCCGGAACTGAGTACGCCTCGCCAAACGGGACGACTTGGTCGCGTGCGGTCTTCACAGATACGTGCGCGTCGTCGATACGGACGTGTGAGATTTCGCGAAAGCTAATTCGGGTGTGCGTGCACACCGGAATCAACGCGTATCCGCGGACATCGCCCCGTATTCAACTTTTCTGTAATTTGCTCTAACTTCTTGTACACTCGTCGGATTGAGACAAAACTTGTGCCATAGGATTCGTAGCGATACGCTGGACCTGTGGGTCAAGTTTGGTTCGATTCTGAGAACGTTGACGAAATCGCGTGTCGTGGGCCCCATAGGCCCCGCTCGACGGGCGATTTTGTGATCGGCTCATCGGAATCCAAATCTGGAAGTTCCGTTGGGTTCGTATCAGCGTTCCTGACATATTGACACTAAGTTTGGTGAATTTGTAGACCTTTGACCCAGACACGTTTTTCGGTGCAAAGCGGGCCCATAGGCGGACCCCGTTTTGACCCGAAACTGCCGTTTTTGCCCTTGTCTTCAAAATGGACCCAAGGACAGGCATTTTTAGCTATTTGACATCTTCTGAGTGTGATGGTAATGTCTATTTCAGCTTTTGGACTCATCTCTGGAAAATTTCCCCGAGTACAATCAATTGGATCCAAACGACAGGCAAGTACCTGCACCTCAAGTTAAATC
Organism: Iris macrosiphon; assembly: GCA_036927795.1. Classification (NCBI taxonomy): domain Eukaryota; kingdom Viridiplantae; phylum Streptophyta; class Magnoliopsida; order Asparagales; family Iridaceae; genus Iris; species Iris macrosiphon. The sequence continues at coordinate 148,929,222 of JAYESA010000003.1, forward strand.
TTTATATTGTGATAATTAATTCCCTGCTTTACTAGTACCCTTGATGATTACACCTAGTGTTAGGAATACTGGATTTCATGTCTTGAATATTGGAGTTCATGTCTTGTTTTTTATGTCGGGTGGGAGAATACTAGAAGGCATGTAGCTTACCCTTTCCCCTGCCATGTTTAATAGCTGTTGGTACGCGACTGTACCCTCAGCCGGATCTCGATTATTCCTGTCTAATAGTCGTTTATGACGGCCGAATTAGCCTTATAAACCCCTACATGCCAACTATGTATTCTAAAACAAACACAAGTTCACACAGATAGCTTCTGGTCTTGTTATACTTCTTGCTGACTATTTTAGTTTCATTTCCTGTCTCATTTATTTCTGTTTTCTCATATTCCTGTTTATAGCACTAACTCTGAGATATTGATGTTCTTTATGCGATTTTCTCAATATGTTACTCAATTTAATTGTCATAAATATTTAGTTTAATCTTGTTGTGCATTGTGTACTTTGCTCCTTTCCTGACTGGATCCGTTGATTTAGGCGATGATGAGGACCTTGCCCCTACCTATTATGGTCCCTATGAGGGAACAGATGACACTTATGAGGAGCCAGATCCCACCCAGGAGACCCCTGCTGCAGAGTAGATAGCAGTAGCTATTTTATTTATTGCTCTTTTATCTTAGTAATCGGGTTTGTCCCCGATTTCAATTCTGAATTCTGTACTAAACATTTGATCTGTTGTCATACTTATTTCATTTGAAATCTTAAGTATCTGTTTCCCATTATTATCTTGCCTATGTTATTTGTGAATGAGCTAGATTAGTTAACTGTGGATTTGACCTAGACAGCGTACTACCGCCGACTCTGCGGCGTAGGCTAGACGTACCCACGCACTCGTGCCCGAATTTCCGGGTGCGGGTCGTGACACGTTTTTATGGTGGCCCATGCAGGTCGTATCCTTAAATAGGGTAATACCCTAGGACAGGGTACGAAATAAGATTGAGGATTCTAAGAAAAGCTCATTCACAGTATATGGTCCTTATTTTAATTCTTGATATCATTTCTGCTCAATTTTCCTATCGCCCTTGATTTCCAAGTAATCTATTCTGATCTTCCTATCCCTTAATCTTTCAGAATGGTCCAGACAAGGAACACAGTAGGAGGCACATCAGAACCAGCTGAGCAGAATGTGCCCGAAACTCTTGCACTCCCGCCGCCTCCATCTACTCCAGCAGTTACTCTAGATGGGGCACAGCTACTCGGAGTGTTCCAGGGACTCGTAGAATCTCAGAAAGAACAGACTGCACTTCTATGGACCAGCCTCTCAGAAGCTCTTAGGTCCCAGGAGTCGCCACTCAAGAGGCCAGGGAGTGCCAAAGACTTCAAGAACCTTAGACCCCTGGAATTCTACGGAACTGAGGGCATTCTCTATGCCGATGAGTGGATAGAGAATGTCGAGAGACTCCTGAAGACTGCTCGGGTCCCTGATGATCTCAAAATGGAGTCCGCAAGCCTGCAACTGTTCGACATAGCTCGAACCTGGTTCAGAGATGAACCCCAACTATCTGCTCCTGACCTCACCTGGGAGGACTTCAAGAGGCTATTCAAGGAGAAATTCTACCCCGAAGTGGCTCGGGAAGCTCTCGAAAGCCAATTCGAGAGACTGGAACAAGGTAACCTATCTGTTGATGAGTACACTGCTGAATTTAGCAGGTTGAGCCACTTTGCGGAGTACATAGTTCGTACCCCGGAGGACAGAGCCCGTAGATTCAAGAAGGGGCTGTCTCCGGATATTCGCCTTGCTGTCACCACTAGTCGAGCTCGCACCTACGAGGAAATCTTGAGCGTGGCACAAGGCGTTGAGAGAGACATGGGGCATAAACTAAAGCGAGAGAGAGATACCGGAAATACGGGACCCAACAAACGCTATTTTTAACAACAACAACAGCAGAGGGCCCCGCAGCAAACTCAGTGTCCTCTCCCTCGAGCCCCAGCACCCCAACACCAGGCTCAAGGACAGAACCAACAAGCTGCCACTTATAACTTTTGCCAAAAACCAGGTCACACTTGGCAAGTCTGCAGGAAGAGGCTAGGTGCCTGCCTCTACTGCGGCCCAGCAGCGCATCAAATGAGGGACTGTCCTGCTGCTCAAGGACGCCCAGCTGCACCAAAGGCTCCAGTCCAGGCCAGGCCAGGCCCCCAGCAGCACAACAGAGGGGACCCCCGCTTCCAACTCAACAACAACGGTTTGCTCAGCACCAACAGCAGCAACAGAGGGGTGCACCTCAGCAAGACCGTGCTTTTGCAATGACTCTGGAAGAAGCTGAAGTCACAGCAGACGTGATCACAGGTTCCGTGCTTATAAATTTAATACCAGCCATTACTTTATTTGATTCTGGAGCTTCACATTCATTCATATCAGTAGATTTCCTTATGAAGCATAGCTTAATCACTGAACCCCTTAGGAATTGTTATAAGATCATTACCGGTGGAGGAATTATCCCGGTTAGTGATGCATGTAACAATTGTCCTATTATATTATGTGGAAGAGAACTATATGCTAGGCTACTCGTAATGCCAGTTCCCAGTTTTGACATTATACTGGGTATGGATTGGTTGAGTCAACACCATGCCACTTTAGACTGTCACAGAGGTAGTGTAATCTTCAGGCCCCCTGACAAGCCAGAATTTGAATTTGCTAGGGGTTCTAGAGAAATAGGTAGTAACAAAATTTATGGAGCCCTAGTAACAGAAGAATTGCCTATCATCTCTGAATATCTTGATGTCTTCCCTGAGGATCTCCCAGGATTACCCCCAGACCGAGAAATTGAATTCTCTATTGACTTAGTGCCGGGAGCAGCGCCAGTATCTCAAAATCCCTACAGAATCAACAAGAAGGAGATAATAGAACTAAATGAGCAAATCAAAGAGTTAGAAGACAAATGCTTCATTAGGTCTAGTGTCTCACCCTGGGGAGCTCCAGTATTATTTGTGCCCAAGAAGGACGGAATATCCCGAATGTGTATTGACTATAGGGCTTTGAATACCTTAACAATTAAAAATAAGTATCCCCTACCCAGGATAGATGACTTATTTGATCAATTAAGTGGAGCTTGGGTATTTTCAAAGATTGACTTAAGGTCTGGTTACCACCAAGTAAGGGTGAGGAAGGAAGACATCCCTAAAACTGCTTTCAATACCCGGAACGGACACTACGAATTCTTAGTAATGCCGTTCGGGTTGACGAATGCACCAGCAGTTTTTATGAACTTAATGAACAGAGTCTTTCAGCAATATCTAGACAAATTTGTAGTGGTCTTTATTGATGATATTTTGATCTACTCCAAGACCCCCGAAGAACATGAAGAATATTTGAGGCTAGCATTAGAGACTTTGAGGAAGGAAAAACTCTATAGAAAATTATCTAAATGTGCATTCTTCGTAGACAAAGTAGAATTCTTGGGACATGTTGTGACTGGAGATGGAATAGCAGTAGATCCTAAGAAGATAGCGGCAGTAGAATCATGGCCCACTCCAGACTCTGTAGCAGAGATTAGAAGCTTTCTGGGACTAGCTGGCTACTATCGGAAGTTTGTGAAGGACTTTGCTAGGATTGCGGAACCCATGACAAAATTAACAAGGAAGGATGAAGAGTTCACCTGGACTGCTGAATGTCAGCATGCTTTTGAAGAACTGAAGAAAAGGCTGACTACTGCCCCTATTCTGACCTTACCTTCTGGAACCGGAGGTTTCGCTATTTATAGTGATGCTTCTGAAAAAGGTCTAGGTTGTGTATTGGAGCAGAACAAGAAAGTAATAGCATATGCCTCTAGACAGCTTCGACCTCATGAAAAGAACTATCCAACTCATGATTTAGAATTGGCAGCTGTCATTTTTGCTCTCAAGCTATGGAAGCATTATCTTTATGGAGAAAAGGTGAAAATATTTACGGACCATAAAAGTCTAAAATATATCTTCACTCAGAAAGAGCTGAACATGAGGCAAAGAAGGTGGCTGGAACTAATGAAAGACTTTGATATCACCCTTCAATATCACCCTGGGAAGGCCAATGTTGTTGCTGATGCTCTAAGCAGATATCCTATGGCGATGTACTTGACTATGGACCGACACTTGCTCGAGGACCTGGAAAGTTTAGGTATTGAGGTAATTATCCCAGGAAAAGAAGGCCAAATGATGAACTTGCAGATTCAGTCTACCTTAATAGACAAGATCAAGGAGACTCAGTTTCAAGACGAAGGCCTGCGAAGCCTTCGAGGTCAAGTGCAAGCTGGATTAGTGGAGGATTTCAGAATTCATGAAGATGGATCACTGAGGCATGGAGATAGATTATGTGTACCTCAAGGAGATATAAGAGAAGAAATTATGCAAGAGGCGCACAGATCATAATACTCTATACATCCAGGAGCCAACAAGATGTACAAGGACCTGAGGACGCATGTTTGGTGGCATGGCATGAAAAGAGAAGTAGCCAGGTTCGTATCTCGTTGTTTAGTGTGCCAGCAAGTCAAGGCAGAAAGACAAAGACCTGGAGGATTGCTTCAACCACTACCCATTCCGGAGTGGAAGTGGGAACATATTACAATGGATTTTATTTCCGGACTTCCAAGGACACCTAGTGGAAAGGATGCAATTTGGGTGATAGTAGATAGACTGACCAAGTCTGCACATTTTCTACCTTTCAAAGTAGGGCTATCTACAGAGAAGCTGACAGATTTATATATCAGACATATTGTTAGGTTGCATGGAGTTCCAGTAAGTATTGTCTCCGACCGAGATTCAAGATTCACCTCTCACTTCTGGAAGAGCTTACAAGCCAGCTTGGGGACTCAACTCAAATTCAGCACAGCTTATCATCCCCAAACCGATGGACAATCGGAACGTACAATCCAAACACTTGAAGATATACTCCGTACATGTGTTCTGGATTTTGGAGGATCCTGGGAAGACTATCTACATCTTGTGGAGTTCTCTTATAATAACAATTACCAAGCAAGTATTGAGATAACTCCATTTGAAGCTCTGTATGGACGAAGATGTCGTACCCCGCTATCATGGGACGACGTTGGAGAAAGAGCCCTACTGGGACCAGAGATGGTGATCGATTCAACTGAGAAAGTAAAACAAATAAGGGAAAGACTTCGGGTGGCTCAAGACAGGCAACGACATTGGGCAAATAGCCACCGAAGGCCCTTAGATTTTGAGGTAATTAAATTTATGAAATTCAAGTCAATTTAAATATTTTGATTATGGAACTAAGACTTGATTATAACTTTATTAAAGGTTAGAGAGCTGGTATTCTTGAAGATCTCTCCGACACGTGGCACCATTAGGTTCGGAAGTAGTGGAAAACTCAGCCAAAGATTTATTGGACCTTTTGGCATACAGGAGAAAATCGGAGAAGTGGCATACCGTCTGATATTGCCACCCTCTCTGGATGGAGTCCATAACGTCTTCCACGTGTCGCAGCTGAGGAAGTATGTGTCAGATCCCAGCCATATTTTGGATCACTCAGAGCTCGAAGTAGGCCCAAGTTTGACTTACCAAGAGCAATCCGTGGAGATACTGGATCGATCGGAGAAAGTTCTACGGAACCAGGTTATTTTCCTTGTTCGTGTAGCCTGGAAGCACCATTCTCCCGACGAATCCACCTGGGAGCGAGAAGACGAGATTAGAGAGCGCTACCCTTATCTTTTTGAACCCTGAGGTATATTTAATTCTCGGCCTTTCCTTTTCGTGCCATTGTTATTCTTAAATTTTGAGGACGAAATTTTTATAAGCTGGGTAGATTGTAAACCCCCTGAATTTTCAAAATTATTAAAACTTGGATTTTTCCCAATTTTCTGGAATTTTCTGGGAATTTTCTGAAATTAAAATCAAGGTTCTTAATTATTAAATAATTTTTATTTGTTAATAAAATAATATTAAAATATTAAGAAAATAATATTTTTTGGTGTAAAATGAAAAACTGGACTTAGGGTAATTTTTCTGGATTTTTTGGGCCTCAGACCTATCTTTAAATACCTAAAAACTATTTTACTAATTAATTAATTAAACTGTTTATTATTATTATTATTATTATTATTATTTATATATATATATTTTTTATTTTCCTTGGGCCGGCCCAGTGGACCGGCCCAGCAGCCCAGCCCCCAGCCCGCTCCCTTGCGGGTCGGGCGGGTCTGCCCGGACCCGACCCGCTAGCCGCCCGACCCGGGCGACCGCCTCTCCCCCACGACCCCGTCCCTGCGCTTTTTCCGGCGAGCTCCGCGCCACCCGCCGCTCCGGCCGGCTCGCCCCACCCTCCGCGGCCACGACCCCCCTCGCCCCGCCTTGGCCGGCCCTCCTCCCTCCTATATAAGCTTCCCCCTCTTCTTCTTCCCCCTCACTTCACCCTAACCCTAAACCTAACTCCGGCCACCACCCGCCACCGTGCAGCCCCGACCTCGCCGCCTTGCCCTCGCCGAGTCCCCGCCGCAGCGCCTCCTCCTCTGCTCCTCCTCCGGCGCCACCCTCTCGACCACCATAAGCAGCAGCTGCCCCTTCCCCTCGAGCCGAGCCCCTCGTCGGCAGCAGCTTCCGGCGCCGCCCCGCTCCGCCGTGCCTCCGCCCGGCCGCGCCCCAGCGCCCCTGACCGCCTCCAGCCAGCCAGCGCCGCCTCAACCTCCGGCCGGCCCCGCCGCAGCTCCCAGACCTAACCCTAGCCCTAATTTTGGACTCGGACACGTCGAACCGTGTCGGACACAATTTGACCCTGATTTTCGGGTCCCCTTCAGGTGCGTGTAACTTTTTGTTCGTAGCTCTGTTTTCGATTCCGCAAATTGCGTTGCGAAGCCTGTATGACCCTCTCGGTGTCCGGACAAACCGCTCGGAGCATCGCGTCCTGGGGTGATCGCACACCGCGATCCAAAAACTGGAAAAACTAGACCCTGTTTCACCCCGGAAATGAGTACGCCCCGCCAAATGGGACAACTTGGTCGCGTGCGGTCTTCACAGATACGTGCGCGTCATCGATACGGACGTGTGAGATTTCGTGGAAGCTAATTCGGGTGTGCGTGCACACCGGAATCAACGCGTATCCGCGGACATCGTCCCGTATTCGACTTTTCTGCAATTTGCCCTAACTTCTTGTACACTCGTCGGATCGAGACAAAACTTGCGCCATCGGACTCGTAGCGATACGCTGGTCCTGTGGGTCAAGTTTGGTTCGATTCTGAGAACGTTGACGAAATCGCGTGTCGTGGGCCCCACAGGCCCCGTTCGACGGGCAATTTTGTGATCGGCTCATCGGAATCCAAATTTGGAAGTTCCGTTGGGTTTGTATCAGAGTTCCTGACCTGTTGACACTAAGTTTGATGAATTTGGAGACCTTTGACACGGACACATTTTTCGGTGCAAAGCGGGTCCACCGGCGGACCCCGTTTTGACCCAAAACTGCCGTTTTTACTCTTGTCTCCAAATTGGACCCAAGGACAGGCGTTTCTAGCTATTTGACATCTTTTGAGCGTGATGGTAATGTCTATTTCAGTTTTTGGACTCATCTCTGGAAAATTTCCCTGAGTACAATCAATTGGATCCAAACGACAGGCAAGTACCTGCACCTCAAGTTAAATCTTTATATTGTGATAATTAATTCCCTGCTTTACTAGTACCCTTGATGATTACACCTAGTATTAGGAATACTGGATTTCATGTCTTGAATATTGGAGTTCATGTCATGTTTTTCATGTCGGGTGGGAGAATACTAGAAGGCATGTAGCTTACCCTTTTCCCTGCCATGTTTAATAGCTGTTGGTACGCGACTGTACCCTCAGCCGGATCTCGATTATTCCTGTCTAATAGTCATTTATGATGGCCGGATTAGCCTTATAAATCCCTATATGCCAACTATGTATTCTAAAACAAACACAAGTTCACACAGATAGCTTCTGGTCTTGTTATAGTTCTTGCTGACTGTTGTAGTTTTATTTCCTGTCTCATTTATTTCTGTTTTCTCATATTCCTGTTTATAACACTAACTCTGAGATATTGATGTTCTTTATGCGATTTTCTCAATATGATACTCAATTTAATTATCATAAATATTTAGTTTAATCTTGTTGTGCATTGTGTACTTTGCTCCTTTCCTGACTGGATCCGTTGATTTAGGCGATGATGAGGACCTTGCCCCTACCTATTATGGTCCCTATGAGGGAACAGATGACACTTATGAGGAGCCAGATCCCACCCAGGAGACCCCTGCTGCAGAGTAGATAGCAGTAGCTATTTTATTTATTGCTCTTTTATCTTAGTAATCGGGTTTGTCCCCGATTTCAATTCTGAATTCTGTACTAAATATTTGATCTGTTGTCACACTTATTTCATTTGAAATCTTAAGTATCTGTTTCCCATTATTATCTTGCCTATATTATTTGTGAATGAGCTAGATTAGTTAACTGTAGATTTGACCTAGACAGCATACTACCGCCGACTCTGCGGCGTAGGCTGGACGTACCCACGCACTCGTGCCCGAATTTCCGGGTGCAGATCGTGACACACAAGACGGTATCGTTCGATCGGGATAGATTGAATTAAGAACTCGTCCTCGTTATGTATTTGTTTCTTCGGAATTGATTCCCATATTCAGTGGACCGCACCCCAAGGATCGGCTTAGCGGCAGAGTCAGGAGGGACCTCTCTGCTGCTATCTTTTATTGCCTCGGTTTTCGATGTCGCTTGTTGCTTTCGTGCTTTGAGTTAATTTTGGGATTTGCTTGTTTTCCTTGAACGGTTTCGATGGTTTTCATTATTTTTGTTCATTGACTTGCACTTTTATTCCGAGATTGGAAAGAGAGAAAGAAGTATTAATCGAGCTGTTCGTGGGCAGGTGAACGAGCAGTAGGCGGCTTACGAGCGGAGTCGTGAAGCGCCTCTTTCCTTCTCCCTTCCAACAATCCAAGTGAGTGGCTACCATCCCGATTAGCTAGCCCTGCTTCCAAGCTTCACACCCTAAAATCGTGCACTCTTCTTAGTCCCGGTCAAACGATACCAAGTAATAATAAAAGAAACCAAGATAAATGAGAATAGACTTGGTTAATACTGCTTGTCAATTAAACTCGTGAACGGTTACTTACTTGCATGCTTGTTCATTCAAAATATTCATCATATGCATTTTAGTTAGAATGCATCTTCAGCTATAAATTATGCTATTTATGAATCATATCTTGTATGCGCATAATTGTTCCTAGAGGCTATGCAAAATGAATTATGCATTACTCGTGTTGCCTCAACTGCGTGAAGTGATAATTTAACTAAGCATCGTGTGTTCGATCACGGACAACTTGTGCACAAGGATATAAGTTCTGCGGACGGTCGCTGGGGCACTGGCACCGATCCGATCCGGGCAGACTTCGTGTTTATAGTCAATCGTGTGCGGACGGAATAACTTGCAACGCATCGTGTTTTATGAGCTCCTCGTGTTTTCTCGTTGCATGCTATCCTTGTCCTTGACTAGTCCATTATGGCATCAAGCCAGTGATCCTCGTGTGTATATGCTTGCAACGTCTCATGTATTTATCGTGTGAATATGGCTTGCAATGCATCGTGTACTCAACGTGTATATTTAAACCTGTTGCAAACTAACTTGTGTCTTCGTGGCAGGGAAGGCAAGGTAAGTATTGTGCAGGTAATTCAGACGGACAGGTAAAATTTACTGAACGGTGGCTAGTTCATTTCAGTATCATACTTATATACTGTTGCTTGTAAATGAACTAAGGCAAGATAGAAACCCACCAAAAACATGCATGCTTCATTAAAACAACGTGTTCATTGGTATAGTTCGGTTAGCTCGCCTTCACCAGTATGTTTTGACATGCTGGCCCTTGTTGAGACAGGTTCTCCGCACCAAGGCGAACCGAGCGAGGAGCCGAAGTCGTCTTCCCGATCCAGTCCAGCTGTTGGCGCATCTTCACCGCGCCCCTTTTGAAGCATTTTGAAGACAGGAGCTTGCAACTCTTCATACACAAATGCAGCTCCGTGGCAAAGCTATCCTCCAGCCTGGAGGTCTATATCTTTTGAAGTTTAGTAAAGGGATATAATGTACAGGACTGCTATCTCATTTTGAGTCAATACTTTTGTAAGCCCGTGCGATATTTTAGCTAACTCGTTCAGGAGTTTGTAATAGAATGTTCATTATCAATAAAGAAAATTTTTCCATATTTCAAATCTGTGTTTCAATTTATCTGCGTACTCTGAATATGTGCTTGTTATGCAAATCATTAAAGCCTTGTGCGGGAGCAACTCCAGGCCCGTACGGCGGTCACGATTCGGGGGATGCCTCAACGATTCTACGGAATCGGGTCGTGACAATATGCACTAGCCACCCAGAGCAGCTCCGCAGGCATTGCCTACATGTCAATATTGTGGCAAGCGAGGTCATTACGAGAGCGAGTGCAGACGCAAGTTGAAACTATGCTTGATTTACGGATCGGGATAACACTCGTCGCAGGACTATATGGAACAGCGGAGATGAGTATTAATGATTCATCGACCAGCCCTACCATCACCAGCACAAGGACTCCCTACTTGCCATTATTGTGGCAAGGTAGGTCATCTCGCCAAGGAATGCTGACGCAGATTGGGATTGTGTTTGCTTTGTGGTTCAGACTAGCATTCAGCCAGAGATTTCACAGAGCATCGAGGAGAAGCACCGATGGTTCACCGACAAGCACCGATGGTAAACCGAAAAGCTTTACCAGCATCGAAACCAGCCCAGCAGCCACATCGACCAGCTTATCCAGTACCAGGACCATCACAGGCGGAAGATGGAGGATTCAGACCACCAGCTCTAGGAGGATATCAGCCGAGGCCACCCTTGGCATCACAGACAACACTCTTCCAGCAGGTCCAATAATAGGAGAGGAAACCACCACAGGGACGTGGACAGGCTTTTGCGATGATAGTGGAGGAGGCACAGACTCGAGGAGTAGCGAATATGAGTAAGATTTAGTTTTATCATTGCTAGCTATAGTAACAAATATTCCTAGTAATATTTTAGTATGTGCCTGTTAGTTCCATTCTGTCACGACCCGCACCCAGATGAATCGGGTACCGGTTCGCGAGTACGTCCAGCCTACGCCGCAGTGTCGGCGGTAGTACGCTGTCTAGATCATATTCACAGGTAAATTTAAATCTAGCTCATTCATAATAAATAAATAGGCAAGGATAATAACAGAAAATAGGAATGCTAAGATTTCACAAGACAAATTGTGACAAACAAATCCTCAGTTTATTACAGAACCAGAAGATAAATCGGGGACAAACCCGAGTACTATGCTGAAAGAAAATACTAGCTAACTGGCTAACTACGCCTCAAAAGTAGTCTCCTGAGTAGGAACCGGCTCCTCAAATGTATCATCTGCTACGTCATATGGGCCATAAAAGGTGGGGGCATAGTCCTCATCATCGCCTAATATCAACGGATCCAGTCAGGAAAGGAGCAAAGTACCAATACACAACAAAGCTTAAACTAAATAATTATGACTAGTAAAAACTGACTAAGTATCACGATAGAAATTATACATAATAAGTAATAAAATTAACTAAGGGTTAATTGCTATAAATCAGGGATATGAGTAAAACAGAAAGATAATGAGACAAGAAAATTGAACTGCAACAAGACAAAGAAACTATGTGTGTGTGAAATTATATATTTAGAATACATAGTTGGCATGTAGGGGGTTATAAGGCTAATAAGGCACGTCATAGACGGCTAGCAGTCAGGAAAAATCGAGTATAAGGCTGATGGTACAGTCGCGTACTCAACAGCTAGCAGTCAGGATAGGGGGAAGGGTAAACTACATGCCTCCTAGTATTCTCCCTCCCGACACGAAAAGCAAGACATGAAATCCAAATTCTAACACTAAGTGTAATCATCCAATGGTGCTAGTAGAGCAAGGAGCTAATTATCATAATATAAAGAATAAACTTGAAGTGCAGGTACTTGCCTGATGTTTGGATTCCAACTACGGTTCTGTTCTCGAGAAATTTCTAAAAATGTCTCCAGATACTGAAATAAATATTACCATCATGCTCAGAAGATATCAAATAGCTAGAAACGCCTGTCCTTGAGTCCAATTTGGAGACAAGGGCAAAAACGACAATTTTGGGTCAAAACGGGGTCCACATGTGGGCCCGCTTTGCACCGAAAAATGTGTCAGAGTCAAAGGTCTCCAAATTCATCAAACTTAGTGTCAATATGTCAGGAACGATGATATGAACCCAACGGAACTTTCAGAATTAGATTCCGATGAGCCGATCACAAAATCGCCCGTCGAGTGGGGCCTGTGGGGCCCACGACACGCGATTTCGTCAACGTTCTCAGAATCGAACCAAACTTGGGTCACAGGACCAGCGTATTGCTACGAGTCCGATGGCACAAGTTTCGTTTCGATCCGACGTGTGTACACAAAATTAGAGTATGATTCAGAAAAGGCGGACACGGGACGGTGTCCGCGGATACGCGTTGATCCCGGTGTGCACGCACACCCGAATCGACATCTGCAAAATCCCACACGTCCGTATCGACGGCGCGCACGTATTTGTGAAGACCGCGCACGACCAAGTCGTCCCGTTTGGCGGGGCGTACCCAGTTTCGGGGTTAATCGGGGCATTGTTTTTCCTATTTTTGGACCGCGGTTCGCGATCACCACAGGACGTGATGCACCGAGCGGTTTGCCCGGGCACCGAGGGGGTCATGCAGGCTACGCGATGCAAAAGTTGGAATCGGAAATGGGTAAACGAGCAGGGTGATACACGTACCTGAACAGGGCTTGAAAAACAGCGTTTCTCGTGTCCGTGTCGTGTCCGACACGGGTCCGACACGAGAGAGAACTAGGGTTAGGGTTTAGGGCTCGACGGAGACTCGTCGGAGGAGCTCGCCGAGGAAGGCACTGGGCTCGGGCAGGTCGGCGAGGCGGAGCCTGGGCGGCGCTGGGGCGACCGGGTCGAGGCTGGCCGGGGCTCGGCGGAGCTCTGGCCCGTTTCTGCTGCTCTCGAGGGCGGCTGCTGGGTAGGCCGATGACGGAGGAGGGAAGGCGGGTTGCGGCGAGGTGCTGGAGGATGGCCGGGGTCGTGGCGGCGGGGGTCTAGGGTTCAGGTGGGGCATGGGAGTGGCTGGAGTCGACGGGGTTTAGGGGTTTATATAGGTGGTGGAGGAGGCGAGGGGGCCGAGGGAGGCGCTGGGTGAGGCGGCGACGTGGCGGAGGTCGCGGGGGTGCGGGGCCGGAGGATGCGGGGGAAACGGCGACGTGGCCGGGCGTGGTGGAGGGCGGCGGGGGATTCGGGCTAGGCAGAACGTGGGAAGGAGAATGTCGCCCGGGTCGGGCGGCTGGGTCCGGGTCTGGCCGACCCGACCCGACCCGCTAGCCACTGGGCTGGGTTTGGGCCCGATTGGGGCTGGGCCGGTTTTGGGCCAGGTTTTTGGGCCAGGGTTTTGGGTATTTAATAAATAAAATAAATAATAGTAAATAAATAATTAAGTAAATAGTTTTTGGGTGTTTTATATTATGTCCGGGGCCCAATAAATTCCAGAAAAATTACCCTAAGTCCAGTTTTTAATTCTACACCATAAAATATTATTTTCATAATATTTTAATATTATTTATTATCAATTAAAAATCATTTAATAATTAAAACCCTGATTTTAATTACAGAAAATTCCAGAAAGTTGTGAAAAATCCAAGTTTTAAATTTTTTGAAAAATCAGGGGTTTACACATTCCCTAGCCTATACCTAGTATTATGTTAGCATCAACTTGTTGGTCTAGAGTAGTAATATGTCAGTGGTACCCAAGTTTTTAGAAGTTGTAGTTGATCCTCGCTCTAATCAGACTCCTTTACTCTTGAGTTACTTATCTCTCATTACCTAGGAAAAAGTTTCATTGCTTCCCTACGTGTTCTGCTTGAACAAAACCCTCACCCTTCCTCTCGATTTGTCCCTTGTTTATGGTCCCTTATCCTTTGTGTCGTGCTTCAACAAAAATGTCATACAACCGCTTCCTCTCTTCTGGAGCAAATATTTCCTGACCAGTTACGTTTTATTTTTTTTAATTGTGAGGACGCAATTCTTTTAAGTTGGATAGATTGTAAATCTCCTGATTTTTTTTGAATTTAATTTTATTATTATGGGTATTATGTAATTATTGAGATTAAGAAAGAATTTTCTGTAATTTTAGCTAATTATAATAAATATATACTCATGGATTGATATTTATGTGTATGTAATTAATTACTATTATTGTACAAAAAAAATATATTTTTTGGTGTACAACTATTATTTGAGTATAGTAAAAAAAATTATAATTTATTGAGGTCCAAGACTATTTTTAGATGGCTATATATGCATATGCATATATATGGTTATTAATTATTAAACCAAACCAAATCAACCCAAACTAAACCGGACCCTAAATGTCATGCCCCAGTCCCAAAATACGTAGGACTAGGATACGTAACCATGCCAGCCGCCCGTATATATGGCAACTCCAATATATGGAAACCATATATACGTGCGTACGCTGTATAATGAACAATAGTTCACCAGTGGTATAATTAATCACAAGTCACAAGGTAATATCTAAATCTCATCCACAGAATATCACATATACAGGAATAACCAATAATCAGGTACCTAGATCTCAATAACAAATATCTAAAGAATGACAGTCAGATGGAAACAAATCCACTGTCGAAATAGAATATAAAAGGAACCAGATACACACCATATAAGAACAACATCTGACAATCACGAGGCTCGAAGAGAAGACCTCCTCGGGATATACGTAACATGCCTGGATCTGCTCTCCTGCGAATGCTCAAGAACATATACACCTGGCAGGGGACCAGGTCCTCAGAGGGACATAGCAAGATACATAAAAATAACATGCCATAATGTAAATACTGAATAAATAAATGGGGTGTGCTAACCATCTAAGTGAATGTAATTTAAAGACCTTGTAGTACGCATGGGAATGTGTAGGCTTGACATATGCTGACGTAATTCACCAATCGTCATGACCGGCTAGTATATGTGTCATATGCCCCCGGACACACGGGTAGCTCTGCAATCGACCATCTCCGAGGAGCATGGTACGAAGGATAAAAACTCAAGGAGGGGGTGTCCCATACGCCTACTAGTATCTTTTCCGCCCAATATAGATGTATAAGTCGTGAAAACGATGTGGATACCTCCTACTATGATGCAAGTCTCAATAAAATAAACAACTGAGCTAAATACCGCTACACGTGTTGCTCACACTGATGGCCAGTCACGCATGAGGCACGCGTCACTACATGTACTCACTCTGTGACGTGTAATGATACGTGTCAAGGCCTGAAAAGTTATATCAATAACTTTACAACTTTAGGTGGGTCTACTAGACACTAGGTCAGACACAAGTCCTAACGTCAACGCCATCGTTGACTGCACCCGAGTTTTCTCGGACGCGCACATTTATATAATATTAAAATAGATAAACATGTAACTAATAATAACTGAATTTAAACAGTACAATAAGGCAAGATATACTTGCCTGGCAAGAGAGCTGTAAAATATAACGTCCAGATGTCAAATGCCAAAAGTCAGAACTATGGCCTCAGAATGAAAGTCTCCGGATGCTGAAATAAACATCACTAACAGTCTCAGAAAATATCAAATAGCTAGAAACGCCTGTCCTTATGTCCAATTTGGACACAGGGGCAAAAATGACAGTTTTCGGTCAAAGCGGGATCCACATGTGGGCCGCTTTCCACCGAAAAACGTGTCAGGGTCAAAGGTCTCCAAATTTGCCAAACTTAGTGTCCACAAGTCCAGAACGTCGATACGAACCCAACGGAATGTCCAGAACTGGATTCCGATGTGCCGATCATAAAATCGCCCGTCAAGTGGAGCCTGTGGGGCCCACGATACGCGATTTTGTCAACGTTCTCAGAATCGAACCAAACTTGGCTCACAGGACCAGCGTATCGCTACGAGTCCGATGGCGCAAGTTTTATTTTGATCCAACGTGTGTACACAAAGTTGTAGCATATTCCAGAACAGGCAGATACGGGGCGTTGTCGGCGGATACGCGTTGATTTCGGTGTGCACGCACATCCAAATCAACTTCTGCGAAATCCCGCACGTCCGTATCAACGGCGCGCACGTTTCGGTGAAGACCGCGTGCGACCAAGTCGTCCCGTTTGGCGGGGCGTACTCAGTTCCGGGGTGAATCGGGTCATTGTTTTTCCTGTTTTTGGATCGCGTGCCGCGATCGCCACAGGACGCGATGCACCGCGCGGGTTGCACGGGCACCGAGAGGGTTACATAGCCTACGTGTCATAACTGACGGAAATAAAAATGAAACTACGAGGAGATAGAACGGTTTACCTGAACATGGCTTCGTGGAAACTGAATTCCGCGTGTCCGTGAGTCGATTCGACACAGGATTTGTGTCCTGGACGTGTCCGGGCTGTGTCCAGCTGCTATGTCCGGTTCTCCTCGAGTCGGGGTCGTCGCGGGGTGGTCCGGAGCTGCTGCGGTCAGGGCTCCGGGGTTGTCAGTTCGTCGACGGAGGAGCTGGGTCGTCGCTGCTGTGTCGAGGGCTGGGGCTGTTCGTGGGCGGAGCTCAGGGATCATCAGGCGAAGGGGGAGGAGGAGATGCTGGTGATGGAGGGTCGTCAGGCGGAGGGAGAGGAAGGGCGGTGGTGAAGGCGAGTGGCGGCGGAGGGGAAAGGCTCGGGAGAGGGCGGCTGAGGAGAGAGGAGGTTGTTGAGGCCGGCGCGGGGGAAAGGATGGCGACGATGATGATGGTGGTGGTGGCGGCTGTCTGGAAGGGCTGGGAGGGGAGAGGGGCTATTGTCGAGGCCGGCGGTCGGGGCTGGATCCGGTGGGGGATGGAGGAGAAAGGGGAGGGGCTCAGTCGAGAGGGGAACAGAGTGGAGGAGGTGGAGGTCGAAGTGGCGGTGGCGAGTGGCGAAGACGTGAGGGGGTCGGGGCCGACGAGGTCGGGGTCGGGGAAAGTGGAGGAGGAACGGGGAAGAAGAAGAGAGGGGGCTGAGGAGAGAGGGGCCAGCAGGGGGGGCTCGCCGCGCGGAAGGGGAGGCTCCGGCGAGGGAGCTCGCCGCCGGGGGGGGGAGCTGCGGCTGGGTTAGGGTTTGGTTTTTTTTTTTAGTTTTTTTTCTTTTTCTTTTGTTTTCTTTTTATAGAAAAATAATAATATTATTTTAAGTAAAATATCTTGAGATATTTTACAGGATATTTATAGGATATTTTTGGGATATTTTCGGGTGGGTTCCGCCTTCAAATGGACGGTGCAGGTTCACCGGCCAGTGAGGGGGTGACACCTCGCACTGCAATTTGCAGGAAAGTCCCTGTAATTTTATAAATTGCGTAAAGTCCTAATTTTGGAAAATTACGCAATTACAAAATTGTCTGGAAAATATCCGATTCCTGAAAATGCTAAAATTCACAGAATTGAAGGAAATTGCTATGTGAGGGCCCTGGGGGAATGGGGGTGAGTCTGGGCAGGGACTGGCCTGGTTTTCTGGGTGATACTGGTCATCGTATTTATTTATAAATAAATACTGCGCACGGTGTTCTCTAATTATTTAGAGGCAGGTAGGGTCATAATTTTTCTACGGTGTCAATACACTAAATGTAGTATACTCAGTGTAAAAAATTAACGTATTTTTGTTTGGGCAAAACAGGTGCATGTTGGGCCTCAAATCCCTAGGGGTACAGAGATGGGTAAAGAGCAGGAAATAAAATAGGAAATAAATACGGCTTTTGTAACGATATTTGTGCGTCTCAAACGAGGCTCTTTTTAGCACATCTGTGAGTTGCACAAAATTCAGGAAAATAGTCTGGTATGTCTAGGATAGGTATATGAACTTTGTTCGGGGATAACAGTCGAGCTAAAGCTCCAAATAATTCGGAGATGGACAGGTGCACAAGTCAACAGGATATATAGGAAAATAAATTAAAATATTGCAATAAATCCTAAATGGCTAAGAATAATTCTAAAATACTGGAATCTGGTCGAGGGGGTTTACAATCTACCCAACTTATAAAAATTTCGTCCTCGAAATTAAAACTAAGCCGGGGTAGAAGTCAAAGACGGCATAAGATATAATTTAACAAAGTAATTTATATCTTGGTTACGAATAGGTTCAAAAAACGTTTACGCATGTCGTCCACACGCTTCCAAGTAGATTCTCCTGGCGCGCCATGCTTCCATGCCATACGGACCAAGGGTATAGACTGGTTCCTCAATACTTTTTCTCGATGGTCAACGGTTCCCACGGGTTGCTCTTGATACGACAGGTCTCGGTCTAATGGTGATCTCCTAATGGTTGAGAACATGACTGATGTCTGTCACATATCGCCTGAGTTGTGACACATGGACTACAGCAAGTACTTCCTCAAGAAGGCAATGATCGTCCTCTTTGAATTTCCAAGGGACGATGATGATGGTCTGCCCATTGCTTCTGTCTGTCTTGCACTGCTTGCAAGTGTCCTTGCATTACTTAACTGCCTTTACTGCGTTGACTACCAACTCTGGTCACGTGAATCCTTGTCTGGTAAAATGCTGACTGGTATGCCGGGCAATCTTACGATTTGCCTCATATAAGTAATGTCTCCATGGCTTCAGAGTAATTACAACGGTTGCAAGTTCCAAATTCTTCTCATGCACTCATAATTGTCTAGATGCATATGCCATTACCTTGCCATCCTATATTAATACGCATCCTAAACTTTTTTCTGATGCGTCTGTAGATCACAACCGCCTGATCCGGATGGAATAGTCAATACGGTGCTGTGGTCAGTCGCTTCTTCAACTCCTCTAAAGCGGCTTGACACTCGTTGGTTCATAGGAATTCTTAATCCTAATAAGTCAACCTAGTCATAGGTGCTGCTATCCATTTAGTCAATTGTCCATCCGGGTGAAATCTATTTGGATTCCTGACAACAAAATGATCCATTCTTCATCGTAACACTTGAGTTCTGAACTTGACCCAAGTTACGAGGCAAAAATAAAAATTTTATGCTGTCATAGAGATGCACGTACCAGGAACGTAAGTAGGTAGGTAGTGAAGGGTCATCTATAGGGTAGCACAGTTTTAAACTGTAATCTAATCTAATAATAGGGTTTGGTAATTACCCAAAAAACAAACAGAAATGGCTACAGAAACAATACACTTTCGTATTTATACTAAGTATGAGATTTCGTCTTTCCGAAATAAGGGAAGACGGAAAACAGTAATCAAGAGTTCAAGGGAAAGGTAATAGATTAGAAGTGTGGGGATCAAGGCGTTTAAAGAATTCAATAGGATTTGTCAAAGCAGTTGTGGATTAAAATATTATTTTTGGTAATTCCTATTCACATGCTCGTATCAGTACAGTTACGTAACTGATATGGTATGCTCAGACATATCTAGAGGGCAAGTACATCTGTCTACTAATCACTATATATCTCAATCCACGTAAAGTAGTTATGCGAAGGGCGAATCAAAATGCACTAAGGTTGATCAGACCGTAATACACTGATTCTGAATAGACAATTGTATTAGTGTGGTGGATCAGGCCCCAATAACACATGTGTCATGAACAAGCTCGATAAAGAATAAGCTTGTAAAACTAGGCTATAATAGCATCATAAGTCAAGGTAGGACAACAATTTTAAGTATGCTAGATTATGATGAGAGAAATTACAACATAATTCACAATCACAAAAAGATAAGACTCTACAATCTCTACAGTTATTATTCTAATTCCTTGTTTAAATCGCTAGTTGACCTAAAAGAGGTATGGCCTTCTAGGTTCTACAATCTTAATATACACTATAGGTTGTCCGTATAAAATAAAGATTAAGGTAGTCTGCGTAAAGTAGGGATATCAGAGTCGTCCGCGTAAAAGTCTGTGCGTAAAAGTCTGGGTGAAAGTCTGAGCGTAAAAGTTTTGCGCTAAAATCTGCGCCTAAAATTAGCGTACGTAAGGTTTGTATAAAAGTCTGTCTGCGTAAAGTTTTGCCTAAAAGGTTTGCGTAAAATCTCCTGCGTTGCAGCGTAAAGTTGTACAAGATACTCATGAGTTTGTCAGTCAAAATTAGTAAATTCTGACAACTGACAAAAGTACTTGTACAACGATCGAGTGGTCGGTTGCGATGATAAATTTGCACGGGGACCCAGGTTGTCGTTTAGTGACTTTATTGGATACAAGTCATATACGCTTGAGGTGGGACAAAATCAGATGTCCTGTCAAAAGCTGTTTCTTTTTTCTTTTTTTTTGCACAGGGCTCGAGGCGTATCTCTGCATTTAATGCACAAGATTTGGTCATGCCTGGGGAAAGCTAAGGCTGTAACAATACGCTCACATTCTATTCTTAGGTTACGCCTAATCAGGTTGCTCTACAATGGTTATCTATTATTCATGAAACATCAGGTTTACGCAGGGCAGTTACCTGCGTGGCCTTCATGACGCAGGATAAGGAATACTAAGGGAAAGTGGATAGCAGTTATTATAACTGCAGCGTAAAGGAGATATCTTCTGCATAATTGGTTTTTATGCTAACTAGGCAGTAGTTTGGTTTCTACGCAACCAAGAGTCAATTGGCTTTTACGCCAACAAGGGTAAAGAGTTTCTGGCGTAACACTGGGTTTATCTAAACATAGGATGAGATTTCAGTCCTAGTGTTCAACCTTGGATTTCTATTGGTTCCTCAAGACTAGGGTCAACACTATGGTCAATTCTCTAACTAATCCTAGTAGTGTTTATACCACTCTCAAGTCATATATAAAAATATGTCAAGGGATACTGGTAAATTAATCTATAGGTAGTGATGCTAGGGTTTACTAGGTAGTATGGAAGACTAGGGTTCATCAAGTAGTCTGAATTTAATGATATGTCAATGCCCTAATTGTGTTCTAAGCAGGAATATTACTCTAATTATCATCCTATCAACAGGGATTCCTATATTCTAGTAGGGGCTATACTTAAGGAATTGTTAGGGAAGCACAGGATTCAAGAAGGATGCAATTATGTAAGTAGGACAGACTGGAAGGAAGATAAGTCATAGTCAAATATGGATGAGATTCTATATTCTAATCCTAGGTGCAGGCTTGCTCGGTACAGTGACGTAACCGAGACAATATGCTCTGACCTGCATGGGCCACCACTAAAAACATGTCATGCCCCAGTCCCAAAATACGTAGGACTAGGATACGTAACCATGCCAGCCGCCCGTATATATGGCAACTCCAATATATGGAAACCATATATACGTGCGTACGCTGTATAATGAACAATAGTTCACCAGTGGTATAATTAATCACAAGTCACAAGGTAATATCTAAATCTCATCCACAGAATATCACATATACAGGAATAACCAATAATCAGGTACCTAGATCTCAATAACAAATATCTAAAGAATGACAGTCGGATGGAAACAAATCCACTGCCGAAATAGAATATAAAAGGAACCAGATACACACCATATAAGAACAACATCTGACAATCACGAGGCTCGAAGAGAAGACCTCCTCGGGATATACGTAACATGCCTGGATCTGCTCTCCTGCGAATGCTCAAGAACATATACACCTGGCAGGGGACTAGGTCCTCAGAGGGACATAGCAAGATACATAAAAATAACATGCCATAATGTAAATACTGAATAAATAAATGGGGTGTGCTAACCATCTAAGTGAATGCAATTTAAAGACCTTGTAGTACGCATGGGAATGTGTAGGCTTGACATATGCTGACGTAATTCACCAATCGTCATGACCGGCTAGTATATGTGTCATATGCCCCCGGACACACGGGTAGCTCTGCAATCGACCATCTCCGAGGAGCATGGTACGAAGGATAAAAACTCAAGGAGGGGGGTGTCCCATACGCCTACTAGTATCTTTTCCGCCCAATATAGATGTACAAGTCGTGAAAACGACGTGGACACCTCCTACTATGATGCAAGTCTCAATAAAATAAACAACTGAGCTAAATACCGCTACACGTGTTGCTCACACTGATGGCCAGTCACGCATGAGGCACGCGTCCCTACATGTACTCACTCTGTGACGTGTAATGATACGTGTCAAGGCCTGGGAAGTTATATCAATAACTTCACAACTTTAGGTGGGTCTACTAGACACTAGGTCAGACACAAGTCCTAACGTCAACGCCATCGTTGACTGCACCCGAGTTTTCTCGGACGCGCACATTTATATAATATTAAAATAGATAAATATGTAACTAATAATAACTGAATTTAAATAGTACAACAAGGCAAGGTATACTTGCCTGGCAAGAGAGCTGTAAAATATAACGTCCAGATGTCAAATGCCAAAAGTCAGAACTATGGCCTCAGAATAAAAGTCTCCGGATGCTGAAATAAACATCACTAACAGTCTCAGAAAATATCAAATAGCTAGAAATGCCTGTCCTTACGTCCAATTTGGACACAGGGACAAAAATGACAGTTTTCGGTCAAAGCGGGGTCCACATGTGGGCCGCTTTGCACCGAAAAATGTGTCAGGGTCAAAGGTCTCCAAATTTGCCAAACTTAGTGTTTAGAAGTCCAGAACGTCGATACGAACCCAACAGAATGTCCAGAACTGGATTCCGATGTGCCAATCACAAAATCGCCCGTCAAGTGGAGCCTGTGGGGCCCACGATACGCGATTTTGTCAACGTTCTCAGAATCGAACCAAACTTGGCTCACAGGACCAGCGTATCGCTACGATTCCGATGGCATAAGTTTCATTTCGATCCGACGTGTGTACACAAAGTTGCAGCGTGTTCCAGAATAGGCAGATACGGGGCGTTGTCGCGGATACGCGTTGATTCCGGTGTGCACGCACATCCAAATCAGCTTCTGCGAAATCTCGCACGTCCGTATCAACGGCGCACACGTTTCGGTGAAGACCGCGTGCGACCAAGTCGTCCCGTTTGGTGGGGCGTACTCAGTTCCGGGGTGAATCGGGTCGTTGTTTTTCCTGTTTTTGGATCGCGTGCCGCGATCGCCACAGGATGCGATGCACCGAGCGGGTTGCACGGGCACCGAGAGGGTCACATAGCCTACGTGTCACAACTGACAAAAATAAAAATGGAACTACGAGGAGATAGAACGGTTTACTTGAATATGGCTTCGTGGAAACTGAATTTCGCGTGTCCGTGAGTCGATTCGACACAGGATTTGTGTCCTGGACGTGTCCGGGCTCTGTCCAGCTGCTATGTCCGGTTCTGCTCGAGTCGGGGTCGTCGTGGGGTGGTCCGGAGCTGCTGCGGTCAGGGCTCCGGGGTTGTCAGTTCGTCGACGGAGGAGCTGGGTCGTCGCTGCTGTGTCGAGGGCTGGGGCTGTTCGTGGGCGGAGCTCAGGGATTGTAAACTCCCTCGACCAGATTTCAGTATTTTTAGGATTATTTTAACAATTTAGGATTTATGGCAATATTTTAATTAATTTTCCTACATATCCTGTTGACTTGTGCACCTGTCCATCTCCTAATTATTTGGAGCTTTAGCTTGACTGTTATCCCCGAACAAAGTTCGCATACCTGTCCTAGACATGCCAGACTATTTTCCTGAATTTTGTGCAACTCCGAGATGCTTTATTTTGAGCCTCGGTTGAGACGCACAAATATCGTTACAAAAGTCCGTATTTATTTCCTATTTTATTTTCTGCTCTTTACCCATCTCTGTACCCCTAGGGATTTGAGGCCCAACATGCACCTGTTTTGCACAAATATCGGAATCCAATTCTGGAAGTTCCGTTGGGTTCGTATCGACGTTCTGGACTTGTTGACACTAAGTTTGGCGAATTTGGAGACCTTTGACCCTGACACATTTTTTGGTGCAAAGTGGGCCCACATGTGGATCCTGCTTTGACCGAAAACTGTCATTTTTGCCCCTGTGTCCAAATTGGACGAAAGGACAGGCGTTTCTAGCTATTTGATATTTTCTGAGACTGTTAGTGATGTTTATTTCAGCATCCGAAGACTTTCCTTCTGAGGCCATAGTTTCTGACTTTTTGGCATTTGACATCTGGGCATTATATTTGCAGCTCTCCTGCCAGGCAAGTATACCTTGTCATGTTGTACTATTTAAATTTAGTTATTGTTAGTTACCTGTTTATTTATTATATAAATGTGCGCATCCGAGCAGACTCGGGTGCAGTCAACGATGGCGTTGACGTTAGGACTTGTGTCTGACCTAGTGTCTAGTAGACTCACCTGAAGTTGTGAAGTTATTGATATAACTTCCCAGGCCTTGACACGTATCATTACACGTCACAGAGTGAGTTCATGTAGGGACGCGTGCCTCATGCGCGACTGGCCATCAGTGTGAGTAACACGTGTAACGGTATTTAGCTTAGTTGGTTATTTTATTGAGACTTGCATCATAGTAGGAGGTGCCCACGTCATTTTTATGACTTGTACATCTATATTGGGCGGGAAAGATACTAGTAGACGTATGGGACACCCCCTCCTTGAGTTTTTATACCTTCGTTCCATGCTCCTCGGAGATGGACGATTGCAGAGTTACCCGTGTGTCCAGGGGCATATGACACATATACTAGCCAGTCATGACGATTGGTGAATTACGTCAGCATATGTCAAGCCTACACATTCCCATACGTACTATCAGGTCTTTAAATTGCATTCACTTAGATGGTTAGCACACCCCCCTTTATTTATGCAGTATTTACATTATGGCATGATTTTCTGTATCTTATTATGTCCCTCTGAGGACCTGGTCCCCTGCCAGGTGTATATGTTCTTGAGTATTCGCAGGAGCACAGATACGGACATGTTATGTTTATTCCGAGGAGATCTTCTCTTCGAGCCTCGTGATTGTCAGATGTTGTTCTTATATGGTGTGTATTCTGGCTTCCTTTATTTTTTATTTCGGCAGTGGATTTGTTTCCATCCGACTGTCATTCTTTAGGAACTTTATATTGTGATCTAATTACCTGATTATTGGTTATTCCTGTATATGTGATATTCTGTGGATGAGATTTAGATATTATCCTGTGACTTGTGATTTATTTTACCACTGGTGAACTCTTGTTCATTATACAGCGTACGCGCGTATATATGGTTTCCATATATTGGAATTGCCATATATACGGGCGGCTGGCATGGTTACGTATCCTAGTCCTATGTATTTTGGGACTGGGGCGTGACATGTTTTTAGTGGTGGCCCATGCAGGTCAGAGCATATTGTCTCGGTTACGTTACTGTACCGAGCAAGCCTGCACCTAGGATTAGAATATAGAATCTCATCCATATTTGACTATGACTTATCTTTCTTCCAGTCTGTCCTACTTACATAATTGCATCCTGCTTGATTCATGTGCTTCCCTGATAATTCCTTAAGTATAGCCCCTGCTAGAATATAGGAATCCTTGTTGATAGGATGATAATTAGAGTAGTATTCCTATTAAGAACACAACTAGGGCATTGACATATCATTAAGTTCAGACTACCTAATAAACCCTAGTCTTCCCTCCTACCTAATAAACCCTAGCATCACTACCTATAGATTAACTTACCATTGTCCCTTGACGTAGTTTTGTATGACTTGAGTGCTTGAGTGTAGTAAAAATACTACTAGGATTAGTTAGAGAATTAACCATAGTATTGACCCTAGTCTTGAGGAACCAATAGAAATCCAAAGTTAAATACTAAGACTGAAACCTCATCCTATGTTTGGATAAACCCAGTTTTACGCCAGAGACCCTTTACCCTTGTTGGCGTAAAACCCATTTTACCATTGTTGGCATAAGAACCAAATAACTGCCTAGTTGGCGTAAAAGCCAAATGACTTTCTTGTTGGCGTAAAAACCAAATTATGCAGGAGATTGTCTCCTTTACGCCACAGTTATGACAACTGCTACCCACGATCCCTTAGTCTTCCTTATCATGCGTCATGCAAACCACGTAGGTAACTGCCCTACGTAAACCTGATGATTCATGAAGAACAGATAACCAGCCTAGAGTGACCTTATTAGGCGTAGAACATATGATAGGATGTGAGCGTATTTTTTTTCACAGCCGTAGCTTTCCCCAGCCATGACCCAATCTTGTGCATTAAATGCAGAGATACGCCTCGAGCCCTGTGCAAAAAGAAACAGCTTTTGACAGGACATCTGGTTTTGTCTCACCTCAAGCGTAAATGACTTGTATCCAATAAAGTCACTAAACGACAAACCTAGATCTCCGTGCAAATTTATCGTCACAACCGACCACTCGATCGTCGTGCAAGTACTTTTGTCAGAGGACAAGATTCATTAACTTAACTGACAAACTCATGAGTTCTTGTACAACTTTACGCTGCAACAAATGCTAGACTTTACGCAGGAGATTTTACGCGCATACTTATCACGCTGGCAGATTTTACGCAAACCTTTTAGGCGAACTTTACGCAGGCAGACTTTTATACAGACTTTACGGCCCGCTAAGCTTAGGCGCAGATTTTTAGCGCAAAACTTTTACGCTCAGACTTTCACGCAGACTGTTACGCACATACTTTTTACGCGGACAGCTCTGATATCCCTACTTTACGTGGACTTTCTTGAAATCTCTGTTTTAGGCAGACAGCCTATAGTGTTTATTAAGATTGTAGAACTTAGAAGACCATACCTCTTTTAGGTCAACTAGCGACTTAGATAAGGAATTAGAATAATAACTGCAGAGATTGTAGAGTCTTGTCTGTTTGTGATTTTGAATTGTTTTGAGATTTCTCACATCATAATCTAGCGTACTTATATTTACCGTACTACCTTGACTTATGCCGCTATTATAGCCTAGTTTCGCAAGCTTATTCTTTATCAAGCTTGTTCTTGAGAGATGTATTAGTGGAGTACTATACTAATACATTTCAGAATCAGTGTATTACGGTCTGATCAACCATAGTGCACTTGGTTTGCCCTTCGCATAACTACTTTACGTGGATTGAGATATATAGTGATTAGTAGATAGATGTACTTGCCTGTTAGATATGTCTGAGCATATCGTATCAAGCTACATAACTGTGCTGATCCGAATATGTGAATAAGGATTACCAAAATAGCATTTCAATCCACAACTGCCTTGAAAATTCCCATTTGAATTCTTTAAACGCTTTGAACCCCCATACTTCTAATCTATTACCTTCCCCTTGAACTCTTGATTATCGATTCCCGTCTTCCCTTATTTTGGAAGGACGAAACATCGTGCCTAGTATAAATACGAAAAGTGTATTATTTCCGTAGCCATTTCTGTTTGTTTCTTGAGTAATTACCAAACCCTATTATTATATTAGATTGCAATTTTAAACTGTGCTACCCTTAGAATGACCTTCGCTACCTACCTACGTTTTCCTACGTTCCTGATACCTGCATCACTAAGGCAGCAAAATTTTTAATTTTTGTCTCGTAACTTGGGTCAAGTTCAGAACCCAAGTATTGTGATAAAGAATGTATCATTTTGTTGTCAGGAGTCGAAATGGATTTCACCTGGATGAACAATTGACTGACTCCTGAACGGATAACAGCACCTATGACTAGGTTGACTTGTAAGGATTAAGAATTCCTATGGACCAATGAGTGTCAAGCCACCTTCGAGGAATTGAAGAAGCGACTGACCACAGCACCGTATTAACTATTCCATCCAGATCAGGCGGTTATGTGATCTACAGACGCATCAGGAAAAATTTTGGGATGCGTATTAATACAGGATGACAAGATAATGACAGATGCATCCAGACAATTATAAGTGCATGAGAAGAATTTGGAACTTTCAACCATCGTAATTACTCTGAAGCTATGGAGATATTACTAATATGAGGCAAATCGTAAGATTGCACGGCATACCAGTCAGCATTGTACCAGACAAGGATTCGCGTGACCAGAGCTGGTGGTCAACACCGTAAAGACAGTTAAGTATATACAAGGACACTTGCGAGCAGCGCAAGACAGACAGAAACAGTAGACAGACCGTCATCATCATCCCTTGGAAATTTAAAAGAGGGCGATCATGTCTTTTTGAGGATATCACCATTAGGCCAAGACATGTCGTATCAAGAGCAACCCGTGGGAATCCTCGATCATCGAGAAAAGGTATTGAAGAACCAGTCTATTCCCTTGATCCGCGTAGCATGGAAGCCTGACGCACCAGGAAAAACAACTTGGAAGCGCGAGTACGACATGCGTAAACGTTTTTCGAACCTATCCGTAAACCAAGATATAAATTACTTTGTTAAATTATATCTTATGCCGACTTTGACTTCTACCCCGGCTTAGTTTTAATTTCGAGGACAAAATTTTTATAAGTTGGGTAGATTGTAAACCCCCTCGACCAGATTTCAGTATTTTTAGGATTATTTTAACAATTTAGGATTTATGGCAATATTTTAATTAATTTTTCTACATATCCTGTTGACTTGTGCACCTGTCCATCTCCTAATTATTTGGAGCTTTAGCTTGACTGTTATCCCCGAACAAAGTTCACATACCTGTCCTAGACATGCCAGACTATTTTTCTGAATTTTGTGCAACTCCCAGATGCTTTATTTTGAGCCTCGGTTGAGACGCACAAATATCATTACAAAAGTCCGTATTTATTTCCTATTTTGAGCCTCAGAATCCAATTCTGGAAGTTCCGTTGGGTTCGTATCGACGTTCTGGACTTGTTGACACTAAGTTTGGCGAATTTGGAGACCTTTGACCCTGACACGTTTTTCGGTGCAAAGTGGGCCCACATGTAGATCCTACTTTGACCGAAAACTGTCATTTTTGCCCCTGTGTCCAAATTGGACGAAAGGACAGGCGTTTCTAGCTATTTGATATTTTCTGAGACTGTTAGTGATGTTTATTTCAGCATCCGGAAACTTTCCTTCTGAGGCCATAGTTTCTGACTTCTTGGCATTTGACATCTGGGCATTATATTTGCAGCTCTCCTGCCAGGCAAGTATACCTTGCCTTGTTGTACTGTTTAAATTCAGTTATTGTTAGTTACCTGTTTATTTATTATATAAATGTGCGCGTCCGAGCAGACTCGGGTGCAGTCAACGATGGCGTTGACATTAGGACTTGTGTCTGACCTAGTGTCTAGTAGACTCACCTGAAGTTGTGAAGTTATTGATATAACTTCCCAGGCCTTGACACGTATCATTACACGTCACAGAGTGAGTTCATGTAGGGATGCGTGCCTCATGCGCGACTGGCCATCAGTGTGAGTAACACGTGTAACGATATTTAGCTTAGTTGGTTATTTTATTGAGACTTGCATCATAGTAGGAGGTGCTCACGTCGTTTTCATGACTTGTATATCTATATTGGGCGGGAAAGATACTAGTAGACGTATGGGACACCCCCTCTTTGAGTTTTTATACCTTTGTTCCATGCTCCTCGGAGATGGACGATTGTAGAGTTACCCGTGTGTCCGGGGGCATATGACACATATACTAGCCAGTCATGACGATTGGTGAATTACGTCAGCATATGTCAAGCCTACACATTCCCATACGTACTATCAGGTCTTTAAATTGCATTCACTTAGATGGTTAGCACACCCCCCTTTATTTATGCAGTATTTACATTATGGCATAATTTTCTGTATCTTGTTATGTCCCTCTGAGGACCTGGTCCCCTGCCAGGTGTATATGTTCTTGAGTATTCGCAGGAGCACAGATACGGACATGTTACGTTTATTCCGAGGAGGTCTTCTCTTCGAGCCTCGTGATTGTCAGATGTTGTTCTTATATGGTGTGTATTCTGGCTTCCTTTATTTTTTATTTCGGCAGTGGATTTGTTTCCATCCGACTGTCATTCTTTAGGTACTTTATATTGTGATCTAATTACCTGATTATTGGTTATTCCTGTATATGTGAGATTCTGTGGATGAGATTTAGATATTACCCTGTGACTTGTGATTTATTTTACCACTGGTGAACTCTTGTTCATTATACAGCGTACGCACGTATATATGGTTTTCATATATTAGAATTGCCATATATGCGGGCGGCTGGCATGGTTACGTATCCTAGTCCTACGTATTTTGGGACTGGGGCGTGACAGGGATCATCAGGCGAAGGGGGAGGAGGAGATGCTGGTGATGGAGGGTCGTCAGGCGGAGGGAGAGGAAGGGCGGTGGTGAAGGCGAGTGGCGGCGGAGGGGAAAGGCTCGGGGGAGGGCGGCTGAGGAGAGAGGAGGTTGTTGAGGCCGGCGCGGGGGAAAGGATGGCGACGATGATGATGGTGGTGGTGGCGGCTGTCTGGAAGGGCTGGAAGGGGAGAGGGGCTACTGTCGAGGCCGGCGGTCGGGGCTGGATCCGGTGGGGGATGGAGGAGAAAGGGGAGGGGCTCAGTCGAGAGGGGAACAGAGTGGAGGAGGTGGAGGTCGAAGTGGCGGTGGCGAGTGGCGGAGACGTGAGGGGGTCGGGGCCGACGAGGTCGGGGTCGGGGAAAGTGGAGGAGGAACGGGGAAGAAGAAGAGAGGGGGCTGAGGAGAGAGGGGCCAGCAGGGGGGGCTCACCGCGCAGAGGGGGACGCTCCGGCGAGGGAGCTCGCCGCCGGCGGGGGGGGAGCTGCGGCTGGGTTAGGGTTTGGTTTTTTTTTTTAGTTTTTTTTTCTTTTTCTTTTGTTTTCTTTTTATAGAAAAATAATAATAGTATTTTAAGTAAAATATCTTGAGATATTTTACAGGATATTTATAGGATATTTTTCGGATATTTTCGGGTGGGTTCCGCCTTCAAATGGACGGTGCAGGTTCACCGGCCAGTGAGGGGGTGACACCTCGCACTGCAATTTGCAGGAAAGTCCCTGTAATTTCATAAATTGCGTAAAGTCCTAATTTTGGAAAATTACGCAATTACAAAATTGTCTGGAAAATATCTGATTCCTGAAAATGCTAAAATTCACGGAATTGAAGGAAATTGCTATGTGAGGGCCCTGGGGGAATGGGGGTGAGTCTGGGCAGGGACTGGCCTGGTTTTCTGGGTGATACGGGTCATCGTATTTATTTATAAATAAATACTGCGCACGGTGTTCTCTAATTATTTAGAGGCAGGTAGGGTCATAATTTTTCTACGGTGTCAATACACTAAATGTAGTATACTCAGTGTAGAAAATTAACGTATTTTTGTTTGGGTAAAACAGGTGCATGTTGGGCCTCAAATACCTAGGGGTACAGAGATGGGTAAAGAGCAGGAAATAAAATAGGAAATAAATACGGCTTTTGTAACGATATTTGTGCGTCTCAAACGAGGCTCTTTTTAGCACATCTGTGAGTTGCACAAAATTCAGAAAAATAGTCTGGTATGTCTAGGACAGGTATGTGAACTTTGTTCGGGGATAACAGTCGAGCTAAAGCTCCAAATAATTCGGAGATGGACAGGTGCACAAGTCAACAGGATATGTAGGAAAATAAATTAAAATATTGCAATAAATCCTAAATGGCTAAGAATAATTCTAAAATACTGGAATCTGGTCGAGGGGGTTTACACGAAACCCTAGACCCGACCATAAACCCGAACCGAAAACCCATTAATCCCCCGACAGTAACTGTCCCCCCTCCGCTACTGCTCCCCTCCCCGCAATGCCCGTAACCCCGGCGTACCTCTCCCTTCCCCTCCCCGTCAACCGCCCGATACCCACTCTTCCTCTCCATGTAACTCCCCCTTCACCCTATATATAGACTAGAGGAGTCCATCACTACCAACATCTCCCCACCAGTCCAGCCGACCATCGCCGACTGCCGACGACCGTCGGACCGCCGTGCGCCGCCGCCACGAACTGTCACGCCCCAGTCCAAAAATACCGAGGGACTGGACACGTGGCAATGGCCAGCAGCACGCACCGATGGACAACCCAATTTAATGGATCCATCAGAGCATGCTTAAGTTGTAGTCTAACAGGAAATAGAATAATTATTACAACAGGTTATTCTAATCTCATCCACAACAGATAATCACAGATTAAATGCCAGAATAAATGCAAATAATATAAACTAACAATCTCAATAAAAGTGTCTCGGTGAACAATCCGAGAATAAGTCTGATACATCAAGCAAATAGACAGGAAATAAAGGAACTGGAATTAGAAACAGAAACAGAAATAACTTACTATATACAGCCAATGCTCAGGAGAAGTCCTCTTGTGTGATCTTGTCCTCAGGTCCTGGTACTGTTCCGTGAAGTGCTCATGTTCCGTATACCTCTGGATAAACATCGTCTGCTAATCCTGGGGACATAATCCGGATCCAGGTCCTCAGGGGACATAGCAAGGTACAAGAAAGCTCAAGCCAAAATAAATGCAGTACAGCAATAAATGAAACAATAGGGTAAACTATATAACCATCTATGTAAAATACAAGATAAGAGCATCACTAAAACTCAGGCTGAGCCACTACCAGCTCTGTGTCGGGGAGCCGGTAGCAGTAATAACACGTAAAGGGCCAAGCTCTGCTCGAGAGTCTTGTGCCTCACAATAATAGGGGTATATATATATATGATCAGCCTGTAGCCTGTGTGTCTCTCCCTACCCAATATAATCACACGTCTTATGTCCATAACACGCACAATCATATCTAATGCAGCAAGTCATAGAGTATCTAGGAATATAATGTCAATGCCATAAAGTCTGTATCCTATACAGAATTACCATGAATATCTCAAAAAGATCCTGTCCATGAATAGTGTCAAGTGTCCTGGGTTTATAGAGTACTTGATAAGACAAGTACGAGAATATAAAAGGGTCACGAATGTCCATCTCTAGATGATATACACAACATTGCGTACAGTGTTGCACCCGACTAATAATCGGACGCTAAGTAAGTCACACGGTCCTAGGTTAAGCATGCACAGCAATATAAATAAAGCAAGAAAATATGCAACAAGAACTGTAAAGTTGGCAAGGTATACTTGCCCACTGATGTATAACTAAGTCAAGGAAATAAGTAGCAAGCTGCAGGATTTGGCAAGGTACACTTGCCTGTGGTTCCGGCTCCAATTGTGGCTCTGACTTCAGCGGAATTTGCAAGAAGTACTCCGGTTGCTGAAATAAATATCACCATTAGATTCAGAAAATATCAATCAGCTAAAAATGCCTGTCCTTGAGTCCAATTTGGAGACAAGGGCAAAAATGATAATTTCGGGTCAAAACGGGGTCCACATGTGGGCCCGCTTTGCACCGAAAAATGTGTCAGCTTCAAAGGTCTCCAATTTCGTCCAACTTAGTATCAACAAGTCAGGAACGATGATACGAACCCAACGGAACTTCCAGAATTGGATTCCGATGAGCCGTTCTCAAAATCGCCCGTCAAGTGGAGCCTGTGGGGCCCACGACACGCGATTTCGTCAACGTTCTCAGAATCGAACCAAACTTGGGTCACAGGACCAGCGTATCGCTACGAGTCCGATGGCGCAGGTTTTTTTTCAATCCGACATGTGTACACAAAGTTAGGGCACGAGTCAGAAAAGTCGGATACGGGACATTGTCCGCGGATACGCACTGATTCCGGTGTGCACGCACATCCGAATCAGCTTCTGCGAAATCTCACACGTCCGTATCGACGACGCGCACGTATCTGTGAAGACCGCGCGCGACCAAGTCATCCCGTTTGGCGGGGCATACTCAGTTCCGGGGTGAATCAGGGGGTTATTTTTTCTGTTTTTGGATCGTGGTCCGCGATCGTCACAGGACGCGATGCCCCGAGCGGGTTACACGGGCACCGAGAGGGTCACGCAGGGTTTATGACACAACTGACGGAATCGAAAACAGAACTACGAGGAGAAAGACACAGGTACCTGAACAGGGCTCGAAAAACCGTATTTTCTGTGTCCGAGTCGACATGAAGTGTCGTGTCCGAGTCCTTGCGAGCTAGGGTTAGGGCTAGGGCTTCGAGCTCAAGCGGCCAGGCTTCACCGGAGGGGGCTGGGGGCGGCACTGGCGAAGGCGGTGCGGCGGCGCGCGGGGAGGCGGCGCAGGCTAGGGCACGGCGGCCGGAGGCGGCCGGGGAAGACACTGCTGCTTGCTGCTGCAGCTGGGGAAGCCGCCGGAGGGGGCGGAGGCGGCTGGGGACACGGGGACACGGGGAGACGGCGGTCGGGGCATCGACGGCGGGGCTGGGCACGGCGAGGGGAGGCGGCTGCGCTGCGGTGGTGGCGGAGGAAGGAGATTAGGGCGGCTAGGGTTTTGGCCGGAGAAGAGGAGCTGGCCGGGGGATTTATAGGGTCGGGGAGGCCGAGGGAGGCGTCCAGGGAGGTGGGCGTCGTGGCCGGGGGGCCGCACGGAGCGGGCGGGGTGCGTGGCCGGCGTGGCGCGGCGGTTTCGACGGTGGACGCGGGGGTGATCGTCTGGGTCGTGGGGTGCTGGGGAAGAAACGCGTCGGGTGGCGGGTTCGGGTCTGGCAGACCCGACCCGACCCGATAGCCCACGGGTTGGGCTTGGTTGGGCTGGGCTTTGGTTTGGGCTGGGCTGGACTCTGTTTTAGTTAAATAATTAAATAAATAAATAAATAAGTAAATAATATTTTTAGGTGTTATAAATTAGGTCCGGGGCCCAATAAATTCCAGAAAAATTACCCTAAGTCCAGTTTTTTATTTTACACCCAAAATTATTATTTTTATAATATTTTAATATATTTTAAAATTATTTAATTTTATTTAATGCCAAAAATACCTTGATTTTAATTAGCAAAAATTCCCGAAAAATCTCAGAAAATTCTGGAAAATTCGGTTTTGAAAATCTTGAAAAATCAGGGGGTTTATAATCTACCCCCTTAAGAGGATTGCGTCCTCGCAATCAAAGAATAATTGTTCAACAGAGATGACACGGTCGTAAGCATTGTTCGAAACACATCACAAGACTCTTAGGGAAAATATCGTTTCTCTAAGAATGAAAGTTATGCACTTTCCAGAGTAAAGAAAATCTGGTTAAAGTAAGAAAACTACAATTTTTAGAAAGCTAGGTTATTATTAACAAGTTCCATATTACTAGGTTGGGGCTGAGATCACGAACCAAGAGGCACGAGCTAAAATAAGACTAGAAACGGCAGCTACAAATCACTTACGCGCATTAGCTACTCCAAGAGTCTGCGCGTCTTCCAAAGTCATTGCGAAAGCTTGTCCGCGTGCTTGAGGTGGTGCCCTCTGCTGTTGCTGGGCCTGCTGGAAGAGTGCTGCTCGAGGTGCCAAGGGTGGCCTTGGTGCTGGTAACGCTCTTTCTCGACGCTCGGGGCATTCCCTTAATAAATGCTGACTGGATCCGCAAGCTAAACATAATTTTCTTTTGCGTCTGCAATTGTCCTCAATATGGCCTCGCCTGCGACAATATGGACAGATAGGTAGTGCCTGTGGAGATGCTTCGGGTGGCTGGTGCATGCGAGGTCTCTTTATAACTTCTTCCTGTGGTGCTCCGGCTGGTGCTGATGTGGATGATCGCTTTAGACTGGTCTCTCTTCTGGTAACGTGCTCCATGCGTCGGGCTGCAGCAAGGACGTCCGGGTAAGATGTAGGTGCAACGAATCCAATTAGTTTCTGTAGCTCAATGTTTAGTCCGTCGAAGAACTTCTCAGCCTTCTCTTCTTCTGTCGGAATCAAGGTTGGGGCGAAGCGACTTAGACGAATGAATTACGCGTTGTACTCTTCTACTGTCATACTGTCTTGAGTGAGACGATTAAACTTGTCCCGAAGTTCTGATCGAGCGATAGCCGGAATGTACATCTCCTGGAAGAGTCTAAAAAACTCTTCCCAAGTGACTCGGTCTGGTCCGAGCCGTGTCTCCTCAGATAGCCACCAGTGATGCGCATTATCCGTCAACTGCATTCTAACGGCAGTCATCCAACGTTCTCTGGGAAGCTCAGCTGCTTCCAACTGGTGTTGTGTGTTGGTGAGCCACTCATGAACTTCAGTGGGCTCCTCCTTGACTGAGAAGGTACGGGGCTTCAGTTGTCGAAAATCGGTGATAGAGCCCGTCGTTGGCCGTCGAGTTGGTAGATTCGCCTGCTCCAGTACAAGTGCTAGGATGCGACTCAAAGTCTCTTGTTGAATCTGCTGTTGAGCTTGCATCATTGCGTAGATCATTTGAAATATCTGTTGTCCGTCTATAGCTTGTCCTTGTGGGAATACAGGCATTGGTGGTATGAACTGCGACGGAGGTGGAATGTCGTCTTGCCGATCTCTTGAGGTATCTTGACTGTTTTGTTGTTCTAGTTGACCTCCACCAACTGGGGTCACTTCATCGTCATAGGTGGCATCTGCAACTTGTGGTGTTCCTGCGGGAGTCTCATCGCGTGCTTGTAAATCTATTGCTCTGCATCAAAATAAACTATAAGAGACGCACAGGAATCAAGGCAAGATGCAAGTTAAGAATTAATTTTGAATCCGATATAGACATCAAGAACGTTTCAAGCAAGTGGATGAGATCCTAAAACTTATCCTATTCTTATTGCAGGCCTGTTCGGTCCCTAAGTTGAAACCGAACAATTTAGTCGTAGACCTACATGGGCCACCACAAAAACCATGTCACGACCCAGTCCCAAAATGCCAAGGGACTGGACACGTGGCAATGGCCAGCAGCACGCACCGATGGACAACCCAATTTAATGGATCCATCAGGGCATGCTTAAGCTGTAGTCTAACAGGAAATAGAACAATTATTACAAGTCCCAGGTTATTCTAATCTCATCCACAACAGATAATCACAGATTAAATGCCAGAATAAATACAAATAATATAAACTAACAATCTCAATAAAAGTGTCTCGGTGAACAATCCGAGAATAAGTCTGATAGATAAGCAAATAGACAGGAAATAAGGAACTGGAAATAGAAACAGAAACAGAAATAACTGACTATATACAGCCAAAGCTCAGGAGAAGTCCTCTTGTGCGATCTCGTCCTCAGGTCCTGGTACTGTTCCGTGAAGTGCTCCTGTTCTGTATACCTCTGGATAAACCTCGTCTGCTGTAAACCCCCAGAATTTTCAAATTATTAAATCTTGGATTTTTCCTAATTTTCTGGAATTTTCTGGAAATTTTCTGAAATTAAAATCAAGGTTCTTAATTATTAAATGATTTTAATTATTAATAAATAATATTAAAATATCATGAAAATAATATTTTTGGGTGGAAAATGAAAAACTGGACTTAGGGTAATTTTTCTGGATTTTTCTGGGCCTCAGACCTATTTTTAAATGCCTAAAAAACTAATTTTAATTAATTATATAAATTACTGTTTATTTATTATTATTATTATACTTTTTTTATTTTTTTATTTTTTTCTTTCTTTTCTTGGGCCCGGCCCGGCCCAGTGGGCCGAGCCCAGCAGCCAGCCTGTCACGCCCCAATCCCAAAATATCGAGGGACTGGACACGTGGCAATAGCCAGCAGCACGCACCGATGGACAAACCCAATTTAATGGATCCATCGGGGCATACTTAAGCTGTATTACAACAGTCAGGGTTTACTATTCTCATCCACAGATGAAAGATAGCAATATCAGAAAAATGAAATATTAAATAACAACCAAATAAAGTAAAAATTGGAGAACAATCCGATATTAAGTCTGTTTACACAAGTTCACAAAGACAGGAAATAAAGAGTTCAATTAAACAGAAATAAAGTTTATTTGCCAAAAGACTGAGCAGGGCGAAGCATTTGTTCAGGAAAAATCCTCAGCTATCACCTCGTCTTCAGGTTCAGGTACGGCTCCGAGTAGTGCTCCTGTTCCGTACACCTCAGGGTAGATCTCGTCTGTTATAACTGGAGAACAAAACCAGGTCCTCAGAGGGACGTAACAAGGTACAGAAGAATACGAGCCATAATACAGTGAATGAACATGCAAGTCAACCAAGATGTTAAACTCAAGAGTAGCATCAGAAATTAATAAGTCTAAGACAGTGGCATGCCGATGTTGCTATCAAACAAATCTGGGTAAATAATTAAACTAGCTAAGTGATCATGCAAGTGAGAGTTATTATTCATACTCAGGCTGAGACTACTACAGGATCAGTGACAAGAAACCATAACAGTGTTTTCTCGAAGGGCCAGTACAGGTGCCAAAGCTCTGTGTCAGAGACTAGGACACTTCCAGATAACCATATATATATAATATAATCAGCCTTGATATGGTAATACTCTCCCCACCCAATGTAATCTCACGTCACAGTTCTCAATGTTCATGTTACGCAAGATTAGAACTAATGCAGTCAGTCATTTATTAAGTTCTAAGAAAATAAACTTAAATCATGAAATCTATACAAAACCTCCTTGAATAATCAGAAAGATTCTATAACATGCTTTGTGTCAAGTGTCCTGGGTATAAGTACTGGATAGGGCAAGTACAACAGTCACAGAAATTTAAAGCAAGAGAATCAAAGTGAATCAATAAACTGCATTTTATGGCAAGGTACACTTGCCTGGATTTCCTGTTTCAATTGTAGCTTGAGCTTCAGCTGGGATTATAGGCACTACTCCGGTTGCTGAAACAAATATCACCATCAGGTCCAGAACACATCAATCAGCTAGGAACGCCTGTCCTTGAGTCCAATTTGGAGACAAGGGCAAAAATGTCATTTTCGGGTCAAGGCGGGGTCCAGATGTGGACCGCTTTGCACCGAAAAATGTGTCAGGGTCAAAGGTCTCAAAAACAGTCAAACTTAGTGTCAACAGGTCAGGAACGATGATACGAACCCAACGGAACTTCCAGAATTGGATTCCGATGAGCCGTTCTCAAAATCGCCCGTCGAGTGGAGCCTATGGGGCCCACGACACACGATTTTGTCAACGTTCTCAGAATCGAACCAAACTTGGCTCACAGGACCAGCGTATTGCTACGAGTCCAATGGCGCAAGTTTCGTTTCAATCTGACTTGTGTACACTAAGTTACAGCGAGGAACAGAATGGTCGGATACGAGGCGATGTCCGCGGATACGCACTGATTTCGGTGTGCACGCACATCCGAATCAGCTTCTGCGAAAGCCCACACGTCCGTATGAACGACGCACACGTATCGGTAAAGACCGCACGTGACCAAGTCGTCCCGTTTGGCGGGGCGTACTCGATTCCTGGGTGAAACAGGGTTTAGTTTTTCCTGTTTTTGGATCGCGGTGTGCGATCACCACAGGACGCGATGCCCCGAGCGGTTTGTCCGGGCACCGAGAGGGTCAAACAGGCTACGTGATACAAATTACGGAATCAAAATCTGAGCTACGAGCAAAAAGTTATGAATACCTGAAGGGGACCCAAAAACCGGGGTCGAATCGTGTCCGACACGTCGTGAAGTGTCCTGTGTCGAGTCCGAGTCAGCTCTAGGGTTAGGGTTGTGTCCGTGTCGCGTCTAGGCTCCTGTGTCCGTGTTTAGGAGGCCAGAGTCGAGCCGGAGGGAGACTGGGCAGAGGCGGCCGGGCACGTCGGCGTCGGCGCTGCTCACGGAGGCGTCGTCTCAGGCGGCTGCGGCCGGTGCTCGGGGTCCGACGAGGTCGACTCGGAGCTGCGGGTCTCTGGCGAGCGCTGGAGAGAGGAGTAAGGGCCGGGATAGGCGCTGCGGGAGGCGGCGTGCGGAGCGGGTTCTGCGGAGGACGGCGGGGCTGCGAGCACTGGGTGATCGGAGGACGGCGGGTTCATCGGGTCGGAGGGGAGGCTTCTTATAGGACGGAGACGGGAAGAGGAATCGGCGGCGGGTGAGGGAAGCTGGAGCGGAGGGGTTGTCCGGTGGAGGGAGAGGAAGAGGGAGAGGTGCGGGGAAGCCAACGGGCGGCGGACGGCGGCCGTTCCGGCGGCGGAAGTTACAGAGAAGAGGAAGAGGGAGAGGTGCTAGCGGGTCTCGGGTGGCCGCGGGTCGGGCGGCGGTGGACCCGACCCGACCCGGTAGGGAGCGGGCTGGGCCGGCCTGCGGGCCAAGGGAATGGGCTGCTGGGTCGGGCTGATATAAAATAATTAATAATTTCAATAAATAAATAATTAGTTAATAATAATAGTTTTTTTTAGGCTTTTAAAATCATCCGGGGTCCAATAAATTCCCGGAAAAATACCATATGTCTAGTTTTTCATTTTACACTATAAAATATTATTTTCATAATATTTTAATAATATTTATTAATATTTAAAAATCTTTTATTAATTAAAATACCTTAGTTTTATTTCAGAAAAATCTCAGAAAATCCAGGAAAATTGTGAAAAATCCAAATTTTAAATTTATGAAAATCAGGGGGATTACAATATACCCCCCTTAAGAGGATTGCGTCCTCGCAATCAAAGAATAACCGGTCAACAGAGATGACACGGTTACCAATTTTATTCAAATCACAATACAATAAAGAAAAAAATCAAGGTTCAGGGTTGAACACATAGGAAAAATTATTTTCCTAAGTAGAAGTTATGCAATTTCCCAAATGTGGGAAATCTAGAAAAGAAAACCAGGTTGTCTTTAAAACATATTAGTTTAACAATTCTGAGTTTATTATCAAATTCAATACTAGATTAACACTAGGTTATTAATTATTAACAAGTTAAAGTTATCAGGTTAAGTCTGGGGTCACGAACCAGCAGGCACAACTAAAACAATGCTAGAAACGGAACAACTAAAACTTACTCGCATTAGCAACTCCATGGTTCTGCGCTTCTCCCACAGTCATCGTAAAAACTTGGCCGCGTCCTTGAGGTGGTGCTCTCTGATATTGCTGGGCTTGCTGGTAAGGTGCTGCTTGATGTGCCATGGGTGGCCTTGGTTGATGCCCTCCTGGTGCCGGTAGAGCTTGTTGGTTTGCCCTTGGTGCTTCCCTACGATCAGGGCAGTCCTTTACTGCATGCTGTCTGGATCCACAACCTAAGCACAGTCCGTGTTTACGTCTACATTCCTTCTCAACATGGCCTATCTTGCCGCAGTAGTAACAAGTAGGTAGAGTCAGGGTTTTGGATGCAGATCCCTATGATGCTTGGTGCAGATGTGGTTTCTTGGCAACTTCTCCATTGTTTGCTCTGGCTGGTACTGAGGTGGAAGACCTCTTCAGACTGGTTTCTCTCCTGGTGACGCACTCCATGCGTCTAGCTGCAGCAAGGAT
The DNA here is from genome assembly GCA_036927795.1 of Iris macrosiphon. NCBI lineage: Eukaryota > Viridiplantae > Streptophyta > Magnoliopsida > Asparagales > Iridaceae > Iris > Iris macrosiphon. The sequence goes on from JAYESA010000003.1 coordinate 148,970,291, forward strand.
GTCCGTGTACGAAGTTGGTGCGACAGATCCAATCAGTTTCTGTAGTTCGATGTTGAGTCCGTCGAAAAACTTCTCAGCCTTCTCTACTTCTATCGGGATCAAGGTAGGAGCGAAGCGACTCGGACGAATGAACTCGGCGTTGTATTCTTCCACCGTCATAGCCTCCTGAGTGAGGCGATTGAATTTGTCCCTCAGTTCTGATCGAGCGATAGCAGGTATGTACATCTCCTGGAAGAGTCTGGAGAACTCTTCCCAAGTAACTCGGTCTGGTCCGAGCCTGGTCTCTTCGGATAGCCACCAGTGATGAGCATTGTCCGTCAATTGCATTCTGACGGCGGTCATCCAACGTTCTTGTGGAAGCTCAGCTGCTTCTAATTGATGTCGAATGTTGGTGAGCCATTCATGCACTTCTGTTGGTCCCTCCTTGCCAGAGAATGTACGAGGCTTCAGTTGGCGGAAGTCTGTGATAGAGCCCGTCGGTTGTCGTCTAGCTGGTAGGTTGGCCTGCTCCAGTGCATTTACTAGACTGTTCCTCAAGTACTCAGCCTCGCGACGTTGGGCCTCAGTTTGGATCTGTTGCTGAGCTTGCATCATTGCGTAGAACATCTGGAACATCTGCTGTCCGTCCATTGCTTGGCCTGGTGGGAAGACAGGCATCTGAGGAGTGAACTGGGGCGGAGGTGGAATGTCATCACGCCAAAATCGGGAAGATTGCGGATCTGCTTGACTGCTTCAGTGAGTAGAGGGATCTCCACTCAATAGCGTCACATCATCTTCTCCGTAGGTGGCTACATCACCTATTGGTGTTCTTGCTGGAGTTTCATCGTTTTCTCGTGAATCCATTACTCTGCATCAACAATAAACTATAAGAGGCGCACAGGAGTCAAGGCAAGATGCAAGTCAAAAATTAGTTCGAATACGATACAGATATCAAAAATATTTTCAAGCAAGTGGATGAGATCCTAAAAACTTATCCTATCTTTATTGCAGGCCTGTTCGGTCCCTAAGTTGAAACCGAACAATTTAGTCGATGACCTGTATGGGCCACCACAAAAACTATGTCACGCCCCAATCCCAAAATATCGAGGGACTGGACACGTGGCAATGGCCAGCAGCACGCACCGATGGACAAACCCAATTTAATGGATCCATCGGGGCATACTTAAGCTGTATTACAACAGTCAGGGTTTACTATTCTCATCCACAGATAAAAGATAGCAATATCAGAAAAATGAAATATTAAATAACAACCAAATAAAGTAAAAATCGGATAACAATCCGATATTAAGTCTGTTTACACAAGTTCACAAAGACAGGAAATAAAGAGTTCAATTAAACAGAAATAAAGTTTATTTGCCAAAAGACTGAGCAGGGCGAAGCATTTGTTCAGGAAAAATCCTCAGCTATCACCTCGTCTTCAGGTTCAGGTACGGCTTCGAGTAGTGCTCCTGTTCCGTACACCTCAGGGTAGATCTCGTCTGCTATAACTGGAGAACAAAACCAGGTCCTCAGAGGGACGTAATAAGGTACAGAAGAATACGAGCCATAATACAGTGAATGAACATGCAAGTCAACCAAGATGTTAAACTCAAGAGTAGCATCAGAAATTAATAAGTCTAAGACAGTGGCATGCCGATGTTGCTATCAAACAAATCTGGGTAAATAATTAAACTAGCTAAGTGATCATGCAAGTGAGAGTTATTATTCATACTCAGGCTGAGACTACTACAGGATCAGTGACAAGAAACCATAGCAGTATTTTCTCGAAGGGCCAGTACAGGTGCCAAAGCCCTGTGTCAGAGACTAGGACACTTCCAGATAACCATATATATATAATATAATCAGCCTTGATATGGTAATACTCTCCCCACCCAATGTAATCTCACGTCACAGTTCTCAATGTTCATGTTACGCAAGATTAGAACTAATGCAGTCAGTCATTTATTAAGTTCTAAGAAAATAAACTTAAATCATAAAATCTATACAAAACCTCCTTGAATAATCAGAAAGATTCTATAACATGCTTTGTGTCAAGTGTCCTAGGTATAAGTACTGGATAGGGCAAGTACAACAGTCACAGAAATTTAAAGCAAGAGAATCAAAGTGAATCAATAAACTGTATTTTATGGCAAGGTACACTTGCCTGGATTTCCTGTTTCAATTGTAGCTTGAGCTTCAGCTGGGATTGTAGGCACTACTCCGGTTGCTGAAACAAACATCACCATCAGGTCCAGAATACATCAATCAGCTAGGAACGCCTGTCCTTGAGTCCAATTTGGAGACAAGGACAAAAATGTCATTTTTGGGTCAAGGCGGGGTCCAAATGTGGGCCGCTTTGCACCGAAAAATGCGTCAGGGTCAAAGGTCTCAAAAACAGTCAAACTTAGTGTCAACAGGTCAGGAACGATGATACGAACCCAACGGAACTTCCAGAATTGGATTCCGATGAGCCGTTCTCAAAATCGCCGATCGAGTGGAGCCTGTGGGGCCCACGACACACGATTTTGTCAACGTTCTCAGAATCGAACCAAACTTGGCTCACAGGACCAGCGTATTGCTACGAGTCCAATGGCGCAAGTTTCGTTTCGATCTGACTTGTGTACACTAAGTTACAGCGAGGAACAGAATGGTCGGATACGAGGCGATGTCCGCGGATACGCATTGATTCCGGTGTGCACGCACATCCGAATCAGCTTCTGCGAAAGCCCACACGTCCGTATCAACGACGCACACGTATCGGTGAAGACCGCACGTGACCAAGTCGTCCCGTTTGGTGGGGCGTACTCGATTCCGGGGTGAAACAGGGTTTAGTTTTTCCTGTTTTTGGATCGCGGTGTGCGATCACCACAGGACGCGAAGCCCCGAGCGGTTTGTCCGGGCACCGAGAGGGTCAAACAGGCTATGCGATACAATTTACGGAATCAAAATCCCAGCTACGAGCAAAAAGTTATGAATACCTGAAGGGGACCCAAAAACCGGGGTCGAATCGTGTCCGACACGTCGTGAAGGAGTAAGGGCCGGGATAGGCGCTGCGGGAGGCGGCGTGCGGAGCGGGTTCTGCGGAGGACGGCGGGGCTGCGGGCACTGGGTGATCGGAGGACGGCGGGTTCATCGGGTCGGAGGAGAGGTTTCTTATAGGGCGAGACGGGAAAAGGAATCGGCGGCGGGTGAGGGGTGCTGGAGCGGAGGGGTTGTCCGGTGGAGGGAGAGGAAGAGGGAGAGGTGCGGGGAAGCCAACGGGCGGCGGACGGCGGCCGTTCCGGCGGCGGAAGTTACAGAAAAGAGGAAGAGGGAGAGGTGCTAGCGGGTCTCGGGTGGCCGCGGGTCGGGCGGCGGTGGACCCGACCCGACCCGGTAGGGAGCGGGCTGGGCCGGCCTGCGGGCCAAGGGAATGGGCTGCTGGGTTGGGCTGATATAAAATAATTAATAATTTCAATAAATAAATAATTAGTTAATAATAATAGTTTTTTTTAGGCTTTTAAAATCATCCGGGGTCCAATAAATTCCCAAAAAAATACCATATGTCTAGTTTTTCATTTTACACTATAAAATATTATTTTTATAATATTTTAATAATATTTATTAACATTTAAAAATCCTTTATTAATTAAAACACCTTAGTTTTATTTCAGAAAAATCTCAGAAAATCCAGGAAAATTGTGAAAATTCCAAATTTTAAATTTATGAAAATCAGGGGGATTACACAGCCCCAGCCCGCCTTCCTTGCGGGTCGGGCGGGTCTGTCCGGACCCGTTAGTCGCCCGACCCGACCCGCACTAACCATTTCCCCCCAGCCCCACGCCGCCCGCATCCCGCGCCGGCCTCCGCGCGCAGCGCCGCCCGCTCCGCCCGGCTCGCCCCGCTCCCCGCGGCCACGTCCTCCTCTTCCCCGCCTAGCTCGGCCCCAGCAACCGCCTCCTCCCCTTTTTAAACCCCCCCTCTTCTTCTTCTTCCCCACTTCCTCACCGGAACCCCAACCCTAACTCTCCGCCGTGCCGCCGACCTCGCCGCCCTGCCCTCGCCGCTGCCCAGCCACCCTGCCGCCGCCGTCGCCTCCAGCCGCCTCCCTCCTCCGTCTCCGGCGTCCACAGCAGCAGAGACAGCATCAGCAGCCGCAGCAGCCGCCTCCGGCACCGCTGCCGACCGTCCCCGCGCGCCCTCTACCCGGCGAGCCACCCTCGGCCTCCCCGCCAACGTGCCGACTACCGGCCACCGCAGCAGCTCCAGAAACCCTAAACCCTAGGTTTCCTGTGTCCGACACGAGTCGGACACGACTCGACCCTATTTCCGGGTCCCCTTCAGGTACTCGTAACTTTTTGTTCGTAGCTCCGTTTTCAATTCCGCAAATTGCTTTGTGAAGCCTGTATGACCCTCTCGGTGTCCGGATAAACCGTTCGGGGCATCGCGTCCTGTGGTGATCGTACACCGTGATCCAAAAACAGGAAAAACCAGACCCTATTTCACCCCGGAACTGAGTGCGCCCCGCCAAACGGGATGACTTGGTCGCGTGCGGTCTTCACAGATACGTGCGCGTCGTTGATACGGACGTGTGAGATTTCGCGGAAGCTAATTCGGGTGTGCGTGCACACCGAAATCAACGCGTATCCGCGGACATCGTCCCGTATCCGACTTTTTTGCAATTCGCCCTAACTTCTTGTACACTCGTCAGATCGAGACAAAACTTGAGCCATCGGACTCGTAGCGATACGCTGGTCCTGTGGGTCAAGTTTGGTTCAATTCTGAGAACATTGACGAAATCGCGTGTCGTGGGCCCCATAGGCCCCGCTCGACTGGCGATTTTGTGATCGGCTCATCGGAATCCAAATCTGGAAGTTCCGTTGGGTTTGTATCAGCGTTCCTGACCTGTTGACACTAAGTTTGGTGAATTTGGAGACCATTGACCCGGACACATTTTTCGGTGCAAAGCGGGCCCACCAGCGGACCCCGTTTTGACCCGGAACTGCCATTTTTGTCCTTGTCTCCAAATTGGACCCAAGGACAGGCGTTTTTAGCTATTTGACATCTTCTGAGCGTGATGGTAATATCTATTTTAGCTTTTGGACTCATCTCTGGAAATTTCCCCAAGAACAATTAATCAGATCCAAACAACAGGCAAGTACCTGCACTTCAAATTAAATCTTTATATTATGATAATTAATTCCCTGCTTTATTAGTACCCTTGATAATTACACCTAGTGTTAGAAATGCTGGATTTCATTACTTGAATATTGGAGTTCATGTCTTGTTTTCATGTCGGGTGGGAGAATACTAGAAGGCATGTAGTTTACCCTTTCTCCTGCCATGTTTAATAGCTGTTGGTACGCGACTGTACCTCAGCCGGATCCCGATTTTCCCTGTTTAATAGCCGTTTATGACGGCCGGATTAGCCTTATAAACCCCTACATGCCAACTATGTATTCTAAAAACAAACACAAGTTCACACAGATAGTTTCTAGTCTTGTCATAATTCTTGCTGACTATTGTAGTTTCATTTCTTGTCTCATTTATTTCTGTTTTCTCATATTCCTGTTTACAGCTTTAACTCTGAGATATTGATGTTCTTTTATGCAGTTTCTCATTAATGATACTCAATTTAATTGTCATAAATATTTAGTTTAATCTTGTTGTGCACTGTGTACTTTGCTCCTTTCCTGACTGGATCTGTTGATTTAGGCGATGATGAGGACCTTGCCCCTACATATTATGGTCCCTATGAGGGTACAGATGATACTTATAAGGAGCCAGAACCCACCCAGGAGACCCCTGCTGCAGAGTAGATAGCAGTAGCTATTCTTATTTATTGCTCTTATCTTAGTAATCGGGTTTGTCCCCGATTTCATTCTGATTTCTGTACTAAATATTTGAATCTGTTGTCGCATTTATTTCAATTGCAATCTTAAGTATCTGTTTCTCATTATTATCTTGCCTATGTTATTTGTGAATGAGCTAGACTAGTTAAATGTGGATATGACCTAGACAGCGTACTACCGCCGACTCTGCGGCGTAGGCTGGACGTACCCACGCACTCGTGTCCGAATTTCTGGGTGGGGGTCGTGACATCTGCTAATCCTGGGGACATAATCCGGATCCAGGTCCTCAGGGGACATAGCAAGGTACAAGAAAGCTCAAGGCAAAATAAATGTAGTGCAGCAATAAATAAAACAATAGGATAACCTATATAACCATCTATGTAAAATGCAAGATGAGAGCATCACTAAAACTCAGTCTGAGCCACTACCAGCTCTGTGTCGGGGAGCCGGTAGCAGTAAAACACGTAAAGGGCCAAGCTCTGCTCGAGAGTCTTGTGCCTCACAATAATAGGGGTATATATATATATGATCAGCCTGTAGCCTATGTGTCTCTCCCCACCCAATATAATCACACGTCTCATGTCCATGACACGCACAATCATATCTAATGCAACAAGTCATAGAGTATCTAGGAATATAATGTCAATGCCATAAAGTCTGTATCCTATACAGAATCACCATGAATATCTCAAAAAGATCCTGTCCATGAATAGTATCCTGGGTTTATAGAGTACTTGATAAGACAAGTACGAGAATGTAAAAGGGTCACGAATGTCCATCTCTAGATGATATACACAACATCGCGCACGGTATTGGCACCCGACTAATAATCGGACGCTAAGTAAGTCACACGGTCCTAGGTTAAGCATGCACAGCAATATAAATAAAGCAAAAAAATATGCAACAAGAACTGTAAAGTTGGCAAGGTATACTTGCCCACTGATGTATAACTAAGTCAAGGAAATAAGTAGCAAGCTGCAGGATTTGGCAAGGTACACTTGCCTGTGGTTCCGGCTCCAATTGTGGCTCTGACTTCAGCGGGATTTGCAAGCAGTACTCCGGTTGCTGAAATAAACATCATCATTAGATTCAAAAAAATATCAATCAGCTAGAAACGCCTGTCCTTAAGTCCAATTTGGAGACAAGGACAAAAATGGCAATTTCGGGTCAAAACGGGGTCCACATGTGGGCCCGCTTTGCACCGAAAAATGCGTCTGGGTCAAAGGTCTCCAATTTCGTCCAACTTAGTGTTAACAAGTCAGGAACGATGATACGAACCCAACGGAACTTCCAGAATTGGATTCTGATGAGCCGTTCTCAAAATCGCCCGTCAAGTGGAGCCTGTGGGGCCCACGACACGCGATTTCGTCAACGTTCTCAGAATTGAACCAAACTTGGGTCACAGGACCAGCGTATCGCTACGAGTCCGATGGCGCAAGTTTTGTTTCAATCCGACATGTGTACACAAAGTTAGGGCACGATTCAGAAAAGTCGGATACGGGACGTTGTCCGCGGATACGTACTGATTCCGGTGTGCACGCACATCCGAATCAGCTTCTGCGAAATCCCACACATCCGTATCGACGACGCGCACGTATCTGTGAAGACCGCGCGCGTCCAAGTCGTCCCGTTTGGCGGGGCGTACTCAGTTCCGGGGTGAATCAGGGCATTATTTTTCCTGTTTTTGGATCGCGGTACGCGATCGCCACAGGACGCGATGCCCCGAGCGGGTTGCACGGGCACCGAGAGGGTCACGCAGGGTTCACGACACAACTGACGGAATCGAAAACAGAGCTACGAGGAGAAAGATACAGGTACCTGAACAGGGCTCGGAAAATCGCATTTTCTGTGTCCGAGTCGACACGAAGTATCGTGTCCTAGTGCTTGCGAGCTAGGGTTAGGGCTAGGGCTTCGAGCTCAGGCGGCCAGGCTTCGCCGGAGGGGGCTGGGGGCGGCACTGGCAAAGGCGGTGCGGCGGCACGCGGGGAGGCGGCGCGGGCTAGGGCACGGCGGCCGGAGGCGGCCGGGGAAGACACTGCTGCTTGCTGCTGCTGGGGGAGCCGCCAGAGGGGGCGGAGGCGGCTGGGGACACGGGGAGACGGCGGTCGGGGCATCGACGGTGGGGCTGGGCACGGCGAGGGGAGGCGGCTGCGCTGCGGTGGTGGCGGAGGAAGGAGATTAGGACGGCTAGGGTTTTGGCCGGAGAAGAGCTGGCCGGGGGATTTATAGGGTCGGGGAGGCCGAGGGAGGCGGCCAGGGAGGCGGGCGTCGTGGTCGCGGGGCCGCGCGGAGCGGGCGGGGCGCGTGGCCGGCGTGGCACGGCGGTTTCGGCGGTGGACGCGGGGGTGATCGTCCGGGTCGTGGGGTGCTGGGGAAGAAACGGGTCGGGTGGCGGGTTCGGGTCTGGCAGACCCTACCCGACCCGATAGCCCACGGGTTGGGCTCGGTTGGGCTGGGCTTTGGTTTGGGCTGGGCTGGGCTCTGTTTTAGTTAAATAATTAAATAAATAAATAAATAAATAAGTAAATAATAGTTTTTATGTGTTATAAATTAGGTCCGGGGCCCAATAAATTTCAGAAAAATTACCCTAAGTCCAGTTTTTCATTTTACACCCAAAAATATTATTTTCATAATATTTTAATATATTTTATAATCATTTAATTTTATTTAATGTCAAAAATACCTTGATTTTAATTAGCAAAAATTCCCAAAAAATCCCAAAAAATTCTGGAAAATTCGGTTTTGAAAATCTTAAAAAATCAGGGGGTTTACACGAACAGTCGTTCCGTCATTCACGATCAGCAGCACACAGCGAGGTACCCTTCTTCTCTCCCATATTCCCCCCTTCACAGTAGACCTTACAGCGACCCGTCAAATCCTATGTTAAGACCACACGACCCCCTTGAACCCTGTGTAATTAGTTTAGATTATCGTATCCTATGTCAATCGTAAATCGCAATACAAAACAGAAAAAAAATGACTTATTTTTAGGAACAAAAACTGTTCCAAGTATGCGTGTTTGAGTCCCGTTATCTTCATAACGGCACGCGATACTAAAAATTTTACTTGAACAGTAAATTAGACAACATAATCGAGTTTTAAGCTCTTAAATTAGTTTATTTTAATTTGTTATATGCTGAGATTTATTTGCTATTGAAATTGACCGAAAATTTGGTTTCTTAAATCCAAATTTTCTCGAGACCGTGAAACGAGATAACTTTGTCGTGTGCAAATTACATTGAAATGCGCGTATCGTCAATGTGGACATGTGAAATTTCGTGAAACACTATTTGGATGTGCGTGTACACCGGAATCAATGTGCATCCGTCAAAAAATACCGTATCGACCTGTCCTGACACTCGTCATAATTTCGTGAATGCTTGTTATTTCGCAACAAAACTTGCGCCATTGGATTAACAGCATTACGATGGTCCTGTGACCCAAGTTTGGTTCGATTCTGAGAACGTTGGCGAAACACCATTTCGCGGGCCCCACGGTTCCACTTAACGGGTGATTTTGTGACTGGTTCATCGGAATCCAGTTCTGTTCATTCTGTTGGGTTACTATCATCGTTCTGGACTCGTAGACATAAATTTGATGAATTTGGAAAACTTTGTCTTTGGCATATTTTTTGGTGCGAAGTGGGCCACATGTGGACCCCGCTTTGACCCAAAACTGTCAATTCTGGCTCTGTGTCCAAATTGGGCTTATGGGTAGTCAATCCTAGCTATTACAAGTATTCTGAGAGCAATGGTGATGTTTGTTTCAGCATCCAGAGGCTTACTTGAAGATTGCACTTATATCAGAGCAACTGATGGAGCTCAGAACCCAAACAAGTGTACATTGCCAATTTGCAGTAGATCATGTGATATTATTTGCTTGTATTCTTTCTATATACTTCTGTAAAGTACCTGTTTAACCTAGGACCGTGAGATGTTTCTTAGCTTCCGAACAAGATTCGGGTGTCGACGCCGTACGCGGAGTCGTGTAACGTCACTTAGAGAGTTGATACCACGATCCTATAATCTTTGCGTGCTTGTTTTACCAAGTACGTCATACCATAAGACACTTGACATTATTTCATGTGACAAAATCTTTCTTGAGTTGTTCATGGTGGTTCTGTATAGGCTTACAGGATTCGCAATCTGAGACTTGCATATATAGAGATATCATTATGACTCGTTGTACTAGCTAGAGGTCATGATCTTGCGTATTATGGACATGAGATGTGAGGTTACATTTGGTGGAAAGAGACACACATGCTAGGCCCCACTACCCAAAATTTGCCAACTAAGCGATTTTGTGCAAACACAAAATCGGCCAACTAAGTTGGCGGTTTTTGGGCAGTGGATCCAGATTGGATCCCATGTTTGCCTTTTAATGTCCACATGTCGGCTGCGGTCTGTTCTCCGTCAACTGAGTTGGCGGACTGTATCTTTATTTTTAATATAGATAAATTTATTTTGTTTACATAAATTTAATATAATTTAATTTTGTTACAGTAAATTTTCTGTTTATTTTATTCCACTTCAATACATATCAACCATTCAAGCTTAAATAAGAGGATATGATATCCATATTTTAAAAAGGCAGATCTGTTCTCTGTCATTAATAAAAAAAACAAAACAAAAATGGTAAAGTTAGTGCAACAAAAAGATTGACGCTTCACGCCTTCCATTTTTTATGATTTGTATACGGAAATTTGTCAATTTCGATACTTGTGTTATTTGACATTTTGAAGAAAATGTAGTGAAATAATATTAAGATAGAGAAACCGAGCGATATTTGTCACCAAAATATTCAATTTTCTATCACTTCTTAAAAAAAAAAAAAAGGATTTGGGAAGTCAAAAAAAAATAAAAAATAAAAAGAGCAATAATGACTGGAATTACTTTTCAGCGCTTTAAAAATTCAAATTCAAATTCCACTTAAGCATTCAAGTACTTTACATTTCATTTAGCACGTAATTATATTTCACCTAGAACTTCATTTAGGAACTATTTGGTTTGATGATTTAAAAATAAAATGGACAGTTTTCAGGATTTGTACCAATACTCCACATCTTTAGTTTGATTCGCGGAAAAAAAGAAAAAAAGAAATGTAATTGTCTCCCATTTGTTTTATCTTAATTAAAAGTGCACTACATCGAATTACTATTATGCATAAAATTAACCACTTGTAACATAAATCGCTAATGACTAAGAGCATCTCCAACACTATTGTCTTGTTATGTATTGTCATTCCTATGTGGCACGCATGAGACCCAAGACAATATCTTTTTTAGGTGGCAATATTATGTTCACACAAGACAATGAGATATGAAAGTGATCTCCGATGCAAAAGTATTGAGAAGACAATAAAAATTATATTTTTTCAACTTCCAAGATAAATTTTTCTCTTCTTAATTTTTTATAATTTTTTTTATTCATAATTGATAATGTAGAGGTAAAGTCATTGTGAAGTGCATTGTTTAGAATACGACAACCAACTTCACAATGTCTTTGCCATGTCATGCTATGTTACATTCACAATTTATTTCACATTTGCATTGGAGAAGTACTTTTTCAATAAAAAAAATGGTATTCCTATGTGACAAATTTTTTTTTTCCAAACTCACATTACCGTTGGAGATGCTCTAATAGTCAACTCTTTTGACCTATATAAATAAAAAGAGTAATTTTGAGTTGCACCTCACTTATTTTGTCATAATTTACGGTGCATCCTACTTATTTGAGGGTATTTTTGTCATAATTCAAGATGCATCCTACTTATTTGAGGGTGTTTTGGTCGTAAACGAGAGGTCAAAGAAGTTGATTGTTAGTCATTGACAATTTTCGTTAAAAGTGAAGGATTTCATGCATTATGATAATTCGATGGGATGCACCTTAAATTATAGTAAAACAAGTGAGGAACAACTAAAAATTTATCAAAAACAAAAATCTTGAATGACATGGATAGTAAATCATGTCTTCTCCTACTTTCTCATTTTGATATCCTCATTTTTTAAAGTAATATAGATTTTCTCTGAAGTCGAAAATCCTTCATTTATCTTGTGTTAAAATGGAAACTCCTACTATCAAAAGAGAACCTCGCCTACTATCAAAAGTGAAAAATTGTATCACTTCTTCATTACGACTTTCTTACAAACCAAATATAGCAAGTACAAAAAAAAAATTAGAAACTTAGATTTTTCATTTCTAACATTTATTTTTTCAAAGCACTCAAACAAAAAAAGTAAAAAAAATATGCTTACCCATAATGTACGTAATATATGTACGCAAAGTATCGGTTTGGGAATTTCTAGTTCGACGGACCAAAAATGGTTTTATTAGTGTAAAACTTAATCGAAAAATCAAACATCTTATATTTGGATGGGTGTTTGCTCAACAATACCATTCATTTCAGGATCAAAATTAACGTTCATTTCATGATCAAATGTGCATTGAAATACTAGTCCAACGAACGATTTACAAATGGATGTTTGAACAAGTACTCATATTCCCAAACTACAATCTAAATTAAGTCTCGGCCAGTTGAGATTGCTGTAGTATCTAATCATAATGTTTTTTTTACAGACCGAGTCTTCTTACCAACAAATTAATCAAACAGAAGAATTCGAAAACTCTATTTGGCTCGTCGGCATGACCGCGGATGGCCCATGTCCATGTGGCGGACCTTTATTGACTGCATCCAAAAAATTCGGCACCACCAGCACTCCTGCATGCTTCCGATCCCACTCCGGACTCCAACCTCTCCTACACGCTCCAATGGAAGTCCGTCACGTGGACATGGGCCACCCGTAATTACGCCCACGGGCCGACCTAATAGTGCTGTTTTATATAATTATACATCAGATGAATAGGGCTGGTGAAGAGCTTTAGCTCCTATCCTTGCTCATTCAATCTAATTGAGTTTGGTAAGCTACTCTATATTTCACGTTTAAGTTAGGTTGGAATCTTGATTTTCTTTGTTCCTTCGGATATTATGTGTTCACTAGCTATCAATCAATTTGTAGACTATTATTTTGTTACAACTTTATCGTTAATTTGATATTGGTGTGCGTTTGGATATGAGAACTCATAAAATGTCACATAAATAGTGTTGGGATGCTTCACACTAAAAAAGTATTAAAAAATATATTTTTTCCAAAACACATGTTTAAACTTAGTTTATATATATATATATATATATATATATATATATATATATATTTACAGACCGAGTCTTCTTACCAACAAATTAATCAAACAGACAGAGAGAATTGGAAAACTCTATTTGGCTCTTCCGCGTGACCGCGGGTGGCCCGTGTCCATGTGGCGGACCTTTATTGCCTGCATCCAAAAAATTCGGCACCACCAGCACTCCTGCATACTTCCGATCCCACTCCGGACTCCAACCTCTCATACACGCTCCAATGGAAGTCCGTCACGTGGGCACGGACCATCGTAATTATGCCCACGGGCGGACCTAATAGTGCTGTTTTATATAATTATACATCAGATGAATAGGGCTGGTGAAGAGCTTTAGCTCCTATCCTTGCTCATTCGATATAATTGAGTTTGGTAAGCTACTCTATAAGTTCGGTTGGAATCTTGATTTTCTTTGTTCCTTTGGATATTATGTGTTCACTAGCTATCAATCAATTTGTAGACTATTATTTTGTTACAACTTTATCATTAATTTGATATTGGTGTGCGTTTGGATATGAGTTTAAACTCATAAAATGTCACATAAATAGAGTTCGGATGCTTCACACTAAAAAAGTATTAATTTTTTATTTTCCTAAAACACATGTTTAAACTTAGTTAATATATATATATATATATATATATATATATATATATATATATATATATATATATATATATATATATATATTCTCCTTTCTCAATTTTTTTTTATAGTAAATTTGGACAAATTTTTTTCCTCCATACAACTACACATTTCTTACAACCATTTTTTTTTTGTAATTCTCTCTCCATATTTTATTTCAAAAATTATTTTGTAATCTTTTTTTTTACAAAATAGGATATTTAAACTTTTGTTTCTTAAAAATATTTTTCAGATGTAAGTAATAAAATGCATAGTCAAAATTTGTAAAACTATAAAATAATTTTATAATTTAAAAAAAATTATTTTTAAATTAAAATTTCTGAAAACTTATTCAAATAAACCCAAGTTGCTACTAGAACTTTTTTGAGTCACATTGTATTGGGTAAGTTCAAGTGGTTCTAATAAAAATTCCAAACTTACAATCTTGTGAGTTTTTGGGTTTCTCTTGTTTCTAGGTCGTCAGTTTCTCTAATCCTCTTAATATTTTAAAGTTTAAACTTAGCCATTAATGGGATGCTAAGTTACTAAGTAATTTTATTGAGTCACATTGTATTGTTATAATTGAAAAAAAAAAATCGACTAAGTTTAAGTGGTTCTGATAAAAAAAATTAATATCAAACTTGGAAGGGTCCCAAATTTTTGAATGAACTTGCTTGTTTTCGAGATATGTATGCGGCTTTTTCCGTTTCACTTGTTTTTTTATTGCTCCTTTTTTCAACCTTCTTGATATTTCAAAAAAAATTATTATAACGATTTAGAATTTTAAAAACTGATATAGCACAATAAATATTTGATAATTATTTTGTAAGAATAAAAAAAGTATAGTCTATATCAAACTAGAAAATGATGTCAAAATCAAATATTATACTTGGAAAGTCATTGGCATAAATTAGTCTATTTTTCATGATTCTATGTGAAATGGCGTAAACAACAAATTTGTGCATAAACAATGTTAACAAGAAATCATTTTCACAAGAACAAAAACAACAATGACAATAATAATAACTAATTAAAGCGATCCCCTCTATTTCTCCGCCAGTCCAACTTCCCTTCTCCTTGATAAAAACCCAAACCATAAGAACATTCCCTCTCCACTTCCCCACTTCCCAACCCACTTTCCATGATCAGTTCGGAAGTGGCCCCATGCCATGCCGATCCCAACAACTTGGAAGAAGCACACCTCCCTCCTCCTCTCCCGCCTCCGGTCCAAGCGTGCCGTCACCGGCGGCTCCTCCCTCGTCGTCCAAGCCGGCTTCCCCACCTCCCTCGCCGACCTCTTCGTCAAGAACCACAAGAAGATCCTCCCCAACAAAAAAAACAGAAGACCCGTTAACCCGAATCCGAACCCGATTCCCCAGCCGGCCGCCGCCGCCGCCGTCCTATACCCAGACCGGACGGTCGAGATCGATCGAAGTACCAGCAGCGGGAGGTCGAGGCGGCTGGGGATAGGGTTAGGGCTAGGGTTTCTGGTGGGGGGACTGCTGGCTGTCGGGAAGAAGTGGGTCGTCGTCGGAATTACGATTCTGTCCTTGGTCCTGCTGGTTCTCGAGCTCTTCGGACTTGTGGAGAAGAAGAAGAAGAAGCCGCCGCCCCCTCGGACTGTGGGGGTTGTGGATTTGAGGGGGAGGGGATTGGTCTCGCCGATACGGGAGGCGTCGCGATGTTCGGATTCGGAGAGCGACCCTTTCTCGGAAAGGAGTGAGATTTCGATGGAAAAGAGGGATTTTGATGGGGACCGAAGCTCGGGGAGCGACGTTTTCTTGGAAAGGAGGGAGAGTTTGGGCGAGGAGAGTGATGTTTCGGTGGAAAGGAGGGATATTGATGACGATCTAGGTTTGGAAAATTCCACCAAGAAGAGGAAGAGGAAGAGGAAGAAGCTGTTTGGAAAGCTTTTCCGGAGAAAATGTAGTCGGAAAAAGGATGAAAAGGAAGAGAAGTGCCCGTGTTTGGATGACAGTGGAGAGAAGGAAGAAGGAATTGCTGATGAAGATGGCGATGACATGGATGAGTTTCTAAGCATTGAAGACTACTCCGATAGAATTGCGGAATTCGATTCTGAGGAGGCCGCTCCGGTCGGGGAAAATGTGGTTGGTACTAGAACTAGATTGTGGAGATGGAGAAAATTAGTCTTTTTCATTGTTGTTCTATTTGGGCTTTTGGGAGGGAAGGTTGTGGCGGTAGCGCTGACTTTGGCTTACGTTCTTGTTTCCGGATGCACTGGAACAGTGTGGAGGAGATAGAAGAGTGAATAATTTGGGGTTTTCATAGTTTTCTCTGTTCTTTTGGGGGAGTTTTATAACTGGTTGATCGATGGCTTTTGTATTTATCACCGGTTCTGTCGCACCAAAGAGCTTGATCCTTGATGGGCAATTCGAGTTGTCAAAGTATAGGTATTGTACACAAAAGGGTTATTTGGAAATTTTTACTTGCTTGTTCATATTTCCGGATCGATGCCTCTCTTGTTATTCTGGTTGTTTTTGTGATATACTAGCTGCAACTGTATGTTCTGTAGGTGTTAAGCTGAATCTTTTAGTTAGGTTATGTCTCTTTGTGTGTTTATAATCTCCCAAATTCATACTGTCATTATCAATTCATGAATTTGGTCGAATCCTTGCAAACAATGAACTTTGCATCACCATTCGGAATTTTAATTTCATTTTGCATTATCGACAATGTTACTCACTCCTATTCTGATTATATTGTGGTTTCTCATGTCGGAGTGGACATTCATATTACTTGTTGTGGAGGATGAGGTATTTTTAGGGCTGAAATAAGCTCCCATGAGTGTTGTGGATGATGAATAATGCGAATATTATGAAGAGAATTTTGACTTTATGATATTATACATGATTGCAACTGTATCCGTTGAAGTATATATTGTATCATTTTTCAAATTAAGAGCTGATCATCTTTTGCAGTATACTAAAAATGTTTATTTAATAATGGTCTCATAGATTAAAATTGAATTTTTCAGTCTTTCAGACATAATTAGGATGTCTATGCTTCCACTTGCATCGGACTTCTAGCTAGCACAGCTGCAGATCAACTTATTGACTGTCCAAACGAGAGAAGTTTATCCAGGTGCAAGTACAGTTCCTGCTCGATCTTTATCCTCAGCATCTCCACTAAATGATTTCCAGGTGCTTCTTGTTTACTATGATTCTGTTTAATTCCAATGCCTCAGTAATCTTGTTGTAGAAATCAACCAGAGGGCAACAGGCCTTTATTTAGGTGGATATTTCTAGACCACTGCCTACTCGAGAAATGAAGTATGTGCTTTATTAACCAAGCTTAGACACTGCCATTTCATTGTCAGGAAAAAACACAAAACCTTCCTATTTGTATATAAATTGTTACATATTGAGAGCCTTTTTCCTACTCTTTTGTAATTAACACTAGGTGTTTTTACTCACTACATTCTTATCGCTATTTAATTGTCTCTGTGTTCCAAGATAAATTCAAGAGAGGCCTTCATAAGAATATGGGATACTAAATCATGCATTGAACTATAGTTATGGATTTAAAAAAAAATTATATATGAATGTCTACTCTGGATCAAAGAACAACATTTGGCGGGTTAATCAAAGTAATTCTAATTAACTACATCAAGATACACATGTAGGAGGCTACGTCAAGGTCTACGATGGATTGACATTAGCATCAGTACGAGGATCTGGACACATGGTTCCTAGTTATCAGCCTGAAAGAACATTAACCATGCTCTCTTCCTTCAAGGAAAACTTCCACCTCCATCCTAAATAAACATGAGAAATGTTTCGGTTCAACTTTTCTCATATCTTTGTTTGATATTTATATGAGAAGTTGAGGATTCAAAGCATAATTATACATCCATTCTAGAGTATCGTTTTTGCACGCACGCATACATTTAATTTCTTTATTTCTCCACACTTCACATATGGTGTTATACTACAAAACCTAATAAATAATCAACATAACAACAATGTTTTGGATGGCTTTTTCCCTACATGAGGAGATGGTATCAGAGCACCTTCGCCCGACGAAGGTACATTTGATGTAACTTACTATGGATGGGTATATTATTTTTGCAGTCCTAATAATGGAGGTTTGGGGGTGTCTCTTGTTTCCAGAGATAAGCCACATGAAGAAATTCAAGACCAGGTTTTGGTGCCAAACTTTAAACCCCCACTATGTATTTTCTATGGAATTGTGTTGTACCATCCATTCAGAAGAGAACTAGTTGATTTGTAACTACACCAAAAGTGTGCAATCTCGAAGGATGGTAGCAAACACTATTTGATTTGTAAAATCAAAAGTATACCATTTTTTCAACTTTTGAGAGAAATTTATTTGTTGCTTTCAGTTTAATATTACATGATTGTCTGCATGCATACATATGTTCCAGATGCCTCCACTTGCCTTAATTTCTAAGCTAGAGATCCAGAATTGAAAACTTCATTCATGCCTACTCACCATCTAGATGTGAGCTTATCAAACCTTTCTTCTTAACCTTTGTGTCTAAGTTCTTCTTCCTCTCCTCTTTCAATCTGGATACTTTCATGCCGGTTTGCTCAGCTTTTCTGCTTCTTTTGGTGTTTTGATTATTCTCTCCACATTCCTTGTAGATAATATGTTCCCTCAATGACAGACGTGTGTTAAGAGTCCTTCTTAATTTAATTGGTCTGGATTGTTAAATGAGAAACATCACAGGAATGAATATGTTACATATCTTTCTTGTCCCTAAAGTTGCTTGTTGCCAATGGAAGTTGTTATTATTATAGTTCAGTCAATACTTTCCTGGAGCATTTTTCTATACTTGTGACGTGCACACACGTTAAAAAAAAAAAAAATTGTTGAAAAGATAAGTAAATTTGAATTTATTATAAATAGCTCAATCCTGTGGAATCAAACTCATCCAACCAAAAACAATATCTTCCACCTTCACCACATTTGAAATATTAGGTAGTTAAATAATTAGTTAGAATTTATTAATTTTAATTACGTGAGGGTATATATACGACTTCAACGGTTGATTTTGAGTCGTTTTCAAAAAAAGGTAGAGAGAGAATCACCTGTAGATATGCATGCTAGGCAATTTTAGCACGGCTTTGTTAATGTGATGACAATGAATCCCTTCTCTCTTTCCTATTGATGTGCAGATATTATGGGCGTTCTTGAAATTGATTGGAGAAGAAGATAAGATAGGATGGCATTAACTTGGGAATAGGATGGCATCAGTGGGGTTGTATGTACTAATCTGAAGGGAGTGGCCTTCGTGCCGGAATAATTATTTTGATAATCTTTCTGTTCCAGGTGAATGAATCAAGTTTTGTGTCATATTTTTATACCGTAGCACGAATCTACGAGATAAGCATGACACATATAAAGGTGAAACACTATACTTGATCATATAAAAATCTACTCGAAACATAAGCAGTATGACTAGCACGAGTATGAAGATGTCGTTGAAACGCGTCATAATTTATAAGACGAGCAGTGTAAATATATGAAGCAGTGTACTACGAAAAGTATATAATGATCTACTCGAAGCGTTAGCGGAGTCTACTTGCACGAAGCTAAGGTAGCATACGAGGGTCCAACTTTAAGTCAAGTTTTATTTTCATGTTCTAACACAAGCAATACAAGATGGAATTATTCCTTTAGCTAGGTGCGTTGTATTCTTATTAGCATGCAAGAGGTGATTCGTCTAACGACTAGCATGTATCGTCCGTATTTTTAAGTGTGCAGGCTAAGCAAGATAGATTTATCGTAGCCATCTTAGCGATGGAGAATGAACATCTCATCTAGTTTCTCATCTAGTTTTGGTGGGTGAACAAAAATGAGAGAGAGAGAGAGAGAGAGAGAGAGGTACGGGGGTATATAGGTAGATGGAGGTTGTTGGTTGCTGTCTTTCTCAGTAGCCACTTTTGGTGTTTCACTTGCAACCTGTGAGTAAGCTAGGCATGTGCCAGCCTGGCTGGCCTGTTCATTTGAATATGTGATATACTATACTGACAAATGGGTCATTTTTTTATGAGAGATGATGGTTGAAAAGACCCAAATGCTCCACTTTAAATGACAAAAATTAAATGGTACTCCTTTTAGTATCCGAGACCAGCAATACTTCTTTTTCAGACGTAACGCACCAAGACAATGAATGACTGGTGTAACCCAAAAGTGGGTTCAGTGTGTCACACACCGCAGGCTATCTAAGGTTTATTTATGAGAAAATATTTCTCATGATATTTTATTTTAAGAACAACACCTTTGAGTTCTTCGCCATTGTTTTTGAAAATAAAATAAAAATCTTTGCCATTGTTGGAGCAATTTGTCAGTAGGCCGACTCCGTAAATTGAACAAGGCTTAATGAAAACCAATGTGTCACAACACAAGATGTTTTAACTGTGACACCCCATGCCAATTTATTGCCTCTACGACAATATTAGTATGTACTTAGGGACTGTTTGATTCGTGGATTTGAAACATAAAAGTGGTTAAAATTTGAATTTAGTATCACTACACGTGTTGGTTGGAGTATTTATAATTAATTTATTGTGATTTGACATGAACAATAAATTTGTCCATCATGAAATTGGAGGTTTAACATCGAAGGTTTTTTTTTTTCCTCCGAAGTGGAACGCGGAAGTAGAAAATTTGCATTCTCACTTCGCGCATTAGGTTGGAGGACCATTTTCTTCCTACTTTAACAAATGAAAATTTTACTATTCGTGTCATTTCAAAAAAAAATTATACTTTTTCACTCATTTTAACAACCAATCAAACATCAAACATTAGGATTTTTTACTTCCAACCTCCACTTCTTAGAAGCATCCAAATAAAATATTTTTTATTTTGTTTTATTTTATCACAAAGCGTATGCAAAATATTAATTTTTAATTTTTTTTACTTCTTCCCAGTTCACCGAACCAAACATCTCTTAGCGGGGGGAGGGGGGATATTAGAAGAATCAGTTGGTCCTCTCTAGGAAAGTCAACTATTTTTTGTTTGCTACATTTGATAAATATGAATTGAAAAAAATAATAAATTGGGACAATTATGCTTTCTAGTGTTAGAGATATTGGTTTTTTTCATTTTACTTTGAGAGTTTTAGTTTCACATTGAAAACCACCAATATGTATATCTCAACATATAGCTTTGTTTAGTATTGATATATACACATGGGATGGTGGTCCATGTGGGTTGACTTTCCTAGAGAGATTAAGTGTGAACCACATTATGACAATCTTTATTTTGTCACCACCTTTGAAAAGTTTTTCTTATGAGTTAAACCCCAAAGCGACTCGGACTCGGACTCAAAAGCGCAAAGTGGCGCTTTATTGGCGCACTTTTCGTGGAGCGCATGCGGCCAGGGGCCATGCAGTCAGGGGCGCATACGGCCAGGTGCCTATGTGGCCCGGTGAGCATGCGGCCAGGAGCCCATGCGGCCATAGGCGCATACGGCCTGGAGCTATGCGGCCAGCAAGTTAGCTTGAGCGAGTCAAGTGTGGAGGGGACATGGACAGTTGTTGGCGGCTCGGTGTTGCGTTGTCTGCTCTGTGCAGTACAGTGGCATAGGCGGCTCACGCGGCCTAATTTTTTTCTCATGCCGCATGGAAGCTGAAATCCTCTTTATATAGAGGCTCTCCTCTTTCATTTAGTGTGTTGGAAAAAGAAAGAGAAAAACCGAGAGCACCAGCAGGACCTACGGCAGTTTTTAGCATCCTTCCAAAGAAATCTTTCGAGTGATCCGAAGGTGACCAAGAGCTTTCCAGAAGTTCTCGTGTGAACTTGCTGGATCCTGGAGGCAGATCGTTGTATAGCGTGAATCTTGCATTGAGCTCTGGTGGTTTTGATCACCCCAACAAGAGTTTCCTTCTTTGTATTTTTGTTTTTGTTCTCATTCTTCTCGGTGTAACGTCTATGAACGTAAAGAGAAGAACGATTTTCTGATTCTTGTTGTATTTGCATTTTTTTTGGGTGCCAGTTTGTAACATGTTCCTTATTTAGTGCTTCTGTGGGGTTGTGTGTCACTGAAGAGAAACTCTTGTGTGAATCTCAGTGCACCAACTTCTCTTCCGGAGTTTGTTGAGACGAACTCTTGTGTAAGTCTCTACTTTGTGCTAGCTCTTCTTCTTTGACCTGACTTCGGGACTAACCATCTCAAGGCAAGATCCGAGTTAGAATGGACAACCGCTTAAACCTTCTTGATACTAGCTTTCACAAGCTTGAGAAATTTGATGGCGAACACTACAACATTTGGAAGAGGAAGATCTCCTTGAATCTTCGTCTTGTCAAAGTTGCTTATGTGTTGCTTGATCCTGAACCTACCAATCCTGAAGATGGAGGAGAGCTTACAGTTGGTGTGGAGCAGGACGCACACTCCAAGTGGAAGAAAGACAACGACCTCTGCAGGGTTGATTCTCAATGCTATGGACGACTCGATGGCAGAGCCCTACAGCAAGAAGGAGAAGGCAAGAGATGTCTGGGAATCTCTTGAGAAGCACTATAAAACTGACGAAAAAATGTCTAAAATCTATCTCGTCGAGAAGTTCTTCACTTTGCAATTTGAGGACGAGAAGGTGGTGTTACCACAAGTTAAGAAACTTCTGAAGATGCAACAGAAACTGGAGGAAGAGGGCATGAAGACAAATTTATGGTGGGGGTTATCGTCATCAAACTTCCTCCAGGCTGGACCAGGTTTAAGACTGACATGTACCGTAAAAAGATGGAGATCCAGCTCGAAGATCTTCTTCACTGGATTCACATTAAAGATAAAGCCAGGGGCAACTAAAATTGGACTCCTTGTCCAAGCAGTTGGCTAAGGCCAACATGGTACATGCTAGTGATTCTAAAGGAAAGCAAAAAAATTGCTACAAGAAGAAGAAGAAGGATTTCAACCATCTGAATGTGAAGTCGGCTCAGTTCAAGCCAAAGCCGAAGACTAATGTAACATGCTACAACTGTGGCAAGAAGGGTCACTACAAGAGCGACTGCAGGTCGAAGCCTAAACCGAAAGAGCAAGATGAGCTTAACCTAGTTGCTATGATTGCGGAGGTTGAGTCACATGGAGTGGACACTGACTGGTGGGTGGACATTGGTTCATCTTGCCACGCGTGCTCTAAGAATGAGCTGTTCGTCAAGTATGAGCCTACCTCTGAGAAAGTCTTGATGGCGGATAAGTCTCAAGTTGCAGTACTGGAGATCGGGACGGTAGTGCTGAAGCTGACTTCTGAAAAGTCACTTACACTAGAGAATGTGAAGCACGTACCAATGATCACCAAGAATCTGGTTTCTGGGAGTCCGTTGTGCAAGGCGGACCTGGGATGGATATCATTGCCGGTCGGATGGAGATGTCCTACAGAGAAACATACTTCGAACAAGTTTTCTGTACCGAAGGGATGTTTAAACTGCAGCTTGTAACTCCTTCTGTTTGTATCAATGAGTCTCTACTTCTGGTTATTCTCTTGAGTTGTGGCATAATAGACTAGGACATGTGCATTGTAAACGCATTAACAAGATGTCTAGTCTAGGACTTATCTCCAAATGTGGGGGTAAGGAGGTGGAGAAATGTGAAGTCTGTGCGCAGACGAAAATCATCAGGAAGCCGTTCAGAAGAGTGAACCGAAGCATAGATCTTCTGGAGTTGGTATACTCAGATATCTGTGACTTCAAGCAATTCTCCACAAAAGCCGGAATAAAGTATTTTATCACTTTCATTGATGATTTTTCGAAGTACGCGTTCGTATATCTTCTCAAGTCGAAAGACGAATAGAACAGGACGCTGACAGAGATGATAAGCTCCATGTTGCTGACAGCATGACTTCCAAAGTGCTTCTGGGGAGAAGCAGCGCTTACAGCTACGTTTATTCTGAATAGAGTACCGTTTACGACATCTGACATTACTCCTCATGAACTCTAGTTCAAGGTCAAACCCAACTTGAATGTCATTCGAGTGTGGGGGTGTCTGTAAACACCCGAATTTTAAAAAAAAAGAATTTTTAGGATTTTTTGTGATTTTTATTTAATTAAAATAAATGTCCTTCAGGGATTAATATTTTTGTGTATTATATTAAATATTATAATATTATAAAAATTATATTTTTGAGTGTATAATTAATAATTGGATATTGTGTAATTTTTCTGGAATTTATTGGGATCAAAAACTATTTTTAAAATAGCTAAAAGCATTGTTTTAGATAAACCAAACCGAACCATCTTGAACCGAACCAAACCCAACCAAACCAAACTGAACCCAACCAACCCAACCCAACTCTAATGTATCTAGATCATACCCTACCCGACCCACTCTCCCCACCCACGACACCCCCCCCCCCCGTTCTGAATCTCCCGCGACCCCCTCTTCCCTTAAAAAACTACCCCCATCCCTACATTTATACACCTCACGACCACCCCTCGCATATCCCCAAGCTCTCCAAGACCTCGGACGGCCGCCGACGACCGCCGCTCGCCGCCGCACGCCGCCCACGAACGCTGCCACGGACCGCCCCCTTTTACGAGCAGCAGCCAAGCAGCGAGGTATGTCTCTTCCCACTCTCGTATCTCCCTGTACAGTTATCCAAATTTTGTTCTGTCGAATCCTATGCGAAGACCACGTGACCCTCTCGGACCATGTATAATTAGTTCGGGGTATCGTGTCCTGTGTCAGTCATAAATTGCGACGCAAAACAAGAAAAAATAATATTTTTGGTTCTGGAAACTGTCCCGAACTCCCAAGTTCATGGCCGTTTTACGTCCATCCTAGTTAATATTTTTAGATTCTGTTTAAACAGTAAATTAGACAACATAAACGAGATTAAAACCATGTAATTAGTTTATTTTAACTTGATGTGTGTTTTGGTTTATTCGCGGGTAAAGTTGACCAAAAATTTGGTTTTCAAAACCCAAAAATTTTCGAAACTGAGTGCGTCCCGCTAAACGAGGCAACTTCGTCGTGTGCGAATTGCATCGAAAGGTGCGTATCGTCAATGTGGACATGTGAGATTTTACGGAAGTTGATTTGGATGTGCGTGCATACCGGAATCAATGCGTATCCGTCGAAAATGTTCCGTATCGGGCCGTTCTGACACTCGTTGTAACTTCGTGTGTACTTATCGTTTTGCAACAAAACTTGCACCATCGGATTCGCAGCATTACGCTGGTCCTGTGACCCAAGTTTAGTTTGATTCTAAGAAAGTTGACGAAACCCTATTTTTGTGGGGCCCACGGCTCCATTTGGCGAACAATTTTGTGATCGGCTCATCGAAATCCAGTTCTGGATGTTCCATTGGGTTCGTATCATCGTTCTGGACTCGTAGACACTAAGTTTGACGAATTTGGAGAACTTTGTCTCTTGCATATTTTTCGGTGCGAAGTGGGCCACATGTGGACCCCGCTTTGACCAGAAACTGTCAATTCTGCCCCTGTGTCCAAATTGGACTTATGGATAGTTAATCCTATCTATTTCATATCTTTTGAGAGTGGTGGTAATATTTATTTCAGCATCCGGAGGCGTACCTGGAGATTTCGCTGTTACCGGAGCAACTAAAGGAGTTCAAGCCCCAGGCAAGTGTACCTTGCCAACTTGCAGTAGTTCCTATGATATTATTTGCTTGAGTTCTTTCATATATATATATATATATATATATATATATATGTAAACCCCCTGAATTTTTCAAATTATTAAATCTTGGATTTTTCCCAATTTTTCTGGAATTTTCTGGAATTAAAAATCAAGGTTTTAATTAAAAATAATTTTTAATTGTTAATAAATAATATTAAAATATCATGGAAGTAATATTTTTGGGTGTAAAATAAAAAACTGGACTTAGGGTAATTTTTTTGAATTTTTCTGGGCCTCAGACCTATTTTTAAATGCCTAAAAACAATTTTTATTAATTAATTAACTATTTTTAATTATTATTATTATTATTATTATTAGTATTTTTATTATTATTATTTAATCCCGGCCCAGCCCGCACCCTGGCCCATTGGGCCGCGGCCCAGCCTGCCTTAACGGGTCGGGTCGGGCTCACCCGAACCCGCCCGCTCCGGCCAGCCCGACCCGCACGCCAGTTCCCCCCAGCCCCCACGTCGCCCGACTCCACCGCCGCCCTCCGCGCGCAGCGCCGCGTCCACCGCGCCACGCCCCCTCTTCTTCGCCGTGCTCGGCCTCCCCCTAACCGCCTCCTCCCCTATTTAAACTCCCCCCCTTCTTCTTCTTCCTCCCAACTCCGGCCGAAACCCTAGCCGAGCTCCGTCCTCTCCTCCGCCACCTCGCCTGAGACCCCCGGCCAGCCCAGCACCGTCCTCCTCCCTCGGCGCCGCCTCCTCCTCCTTCCTCCTCCGTCTCCGGCAGCAGCAACGAGCAGCACCAGCAGCAGCAGCCGGCGCCGCCTCCGCCGCCTCCCAGCGCGCCGCCGTGCTACGCCGCCCTCCGCCGCAGCACCCCCAGCCACCCTCGGCCTCCCCGCCGCCGTGCCGACCACCGACCACCGCCGCAGCAGCCAAACCCTAACCTTAGCCCTAATTCTCCTTCCCGTGTCCGACACGAGTTGGACACGACTCGACCCTGATTTTCGGGTCCCCTTCAGGTGCGTGTAATTTTTTGTTCGTAGCTCCGTTTTCAATTTCGCAAATTACGTTGTGAAGCCTGTAAGACCCTCTCGATGCCCGGATAAACCGTTCGGGGCATCGCGTCCTGTGGTGATCGCACACCGCGATCCAAAAACAGAAAAAACCAGACCCTGTTTCACCCCGGAACTGAGTACGCTCCGCCAAACGGGACGACTTGGTCGCGTGCGGTCTTCACAGATACGTGCGCGTCGTCGATACGGACGTGTGAGATTTCGCGGAAGCTGATTTGGGTGTGCGTGCACACCGAAATCAACGCGTATCCGCGGACATCGCCCCGTATCCGACTTTTCGGCATTTCGCCCTAACTTCTTGTACACTCGTCAGATCGAGACGAAACTTGCGCTATCGGACTCGTAGCGATACGCTGGTCCTGTGGGTCAAGTTTGGTTCGATTCTGAGAACGTTGACGAAATCGCGTGTCGTGGGCCCCACAGACCCCGCTCGACGGGCGATTTTGTGTTCGGCTCATCGGAATCCAAATCTGGAAGTTCCTTTGGGTTCGTATCAGCGTTCCTGACCTGTTGACACTAAGTTTGGTGAATTTGGATACCATTGACCCGGACACGTTTTTCGGTGCAAAGCGGACCCACCGGCGGACCCCGTTTTGACCCGAAACTGTCGTTTTTGTCCTTGTCTCCAAATTGGACCCAAGGACAGGCGTTTCTAGCTATTTGACATCTTCTGAGCGTGATGGTAATGTCTATTTCATCTTTTGGACTCATCTCTGGAAATTTTTCCCAAGAACCAAATTAATCAGATCCAAACAACAGGCAAGTACCTGCACTTCAAGTTAAACCTTTATATTGTGATAATTAATTCCCTGCTTTACTAGTACCCTTGATGATTACACCTAGTGTTAGAAATGCTGGATTTCATGTCTTGAATATTGGAGTTCATGTCTTATTTTTCATGTCGGGTGGGAGAATACTAGAAGGCATGTAGTTTACCCTTCCCCTTGTCATGTTTAATAGCTGTTGGTACGCGACTGTACCTCAGCCGAATCTCGATTTTTCCTGTTTAATAGCCGTTTATGACGGCCGGATTAGCCTTATAAACCCCTACATGCCAACTATGTATTCTAAAAACAAACACAAGTTCACACAGATAGTTTCTGGTCTTGTTATATATCTTGCTGACTGTTGTAGTTTTATTTCCTGTCTTATTTATTCTGTTTTCTCATATTCCTGTTTACAGCATTAACTCTGAGATATTGATGTTCTTTTATGCAGTTTCTCAACCTGATATTCATTTTAATTGTCATAAATATTTAGTTTAATCTTGTTGTGCACTGTTTACTTTGCTCCTTTCCTGACTGGATCTGTTGATTTAGGCGATGATGAGGACCTTGCCCCTACATATTATGGTCCCTATGAGGGTACAGATGATACTTATGAGGAGCCAGATCCCACCCAGGAAACCCCTGCTGCAGAGTAGCTAGCAGTAGCTATCTTTTATTTCTGTTTCTTATCTTAGTAATCGGGTTTGTCCCCGATTTCATTCTGAATTTCTGTACTAAAACATTTGAATCTGTTGTCGTATTTATTTCAGTTGCAATCTTAAGTTTCTGTTCTCATTATTATCTTGCCTATGTTAATTGTGAATGAGCTAGTTTAGTAAATCTGGAATTGACCTAGACAGCGTACTACCGCCGACTCTGCGGCGTAGGCTGGACGTACCCACGCACTCGTGCCCGAATTTCCGGGTGCGGGTCGTGACACGTTTTTATGGTGGCCCATGCAGGTCTATCCTTAAATAGGGTAATACCCTAGGACAGGGTATGGAATAAGATTGAGGATTCTAGGAAAAGCTCATTCACAGTATAGGGTCCTTATTTCAATTCTTGATATCATTTCTGCTCAATTTTCCTATCGCCTTTGATTTCCAAGTATTCTATTCTGATCTTCCTATCCCTTAATCTTTCAGAATGGTCCAGACAAGGAACACAATAGGAGGCACATCAGAACCAGCTGAGCAGAATGTGCCCGAGACTCTTGCACTCCCGCCGCCTCCATCTGTTCCAGCAGTTACTCTAGATGGGGCACAGCTACTCGGAGTGTTCCAGGGACTAGTGGAATCCCAGAAAGAACAGACTGCACTTCTGCGGACCAGCCTCTCAGAAGCTCTTAAGTTCCAGGAGTCGCCACTCAAGAGGCCAGGGAGTGCCAAAGACTTCAACAATCTTAGACCCCTGGAATTCTACGGAACTGAGGGCATTCTCTATGCCGATGAGTGGATAGAGAATGTCGAGAGACTCCTGAAGACTGCTCGGGTTCCTGATGATCTCAAAATGGAATCCGCAAGCCTGCAACTGTTCGACATTGCTCGAACCTGGTTCAGAGATGAACCCCAACTATCTGCTCCTGACCTCACCTGGGAGGACTTCAAGAGGCTATTCAAGAAGAAATTCTACCCCGAAGTGGCTCGGGAAGCTCTCGAAAGCCAATTCGAGAGACTGGAACAAGGTAACCTATCTGTTGATGAATATACTGCTGAATTTAGCAGGTTGAGCCACTTTGTGGAGTACATGGTTCGTACCCCGGAGGACAGAGCCCGTAGATTCAAGAAGGGCCTGTCTCCGGATATTCGCCTTGCTGTCACCACCAGCCGAGCTCGCACCTATGAGGAAATCCTGAGCGTGGCACAAGGCGTTGAGAGAGACATGGGGCATAAACTAAAACGAGAGAGAGATACCGAAAATACGGGACCCAACAAACGCCCTTTTCAACAACAGCAACAGCAGAGGACCCCGCAGTAAACTCAGCGTCTTCTCCCTAGAACTCCAGCACCCCAACACCAGGCTCAAGGACAGAACCAACAAGCTGCTGCTTGTAATTTTTGCCAAAAACCAGGTCATACTTGGCAAGTCTGCAGGAAGAGGCTAGGTGCCTGCCTCTACTGCGGCTCAGCAGCGCATCAAATGAGGGACTGTCCTGCTGCTCAAGGACGCACCGCTGCACCAAAGGCTCCAGTCCAGGCCAGGGCCCCAGCAGCACAGCAGAGGGGACCCCCGCTTCCAACACAACAATAACGCTTTGCTCAGCACCAACAGCAGCAACAGAGGGGTGCACCGCAGCAAGGCCGTGCTTATGCAATGACTCTGGAAGAAGCTGAAGCCACAGCAGACGTGATCACAGGTTCTGTGCTTATAAATTCAATACCAGCTATTACTTTATTTGACTCTGGAGCTTCTCATTCATTCATGTCAGTAGATTTCCTTATGAAGCATAGCCTAATCACTAAACCCCTTAGGAATTGTTATAAGATCATTACCGGTGGAGGAATCATCCCGGTTAGTGATGCCTGTAACAATTGTCCTATTACATTATGTGGAAGAGAATTGTATGCTAGGCTACTTGTAATGCCAGTTCCCAGTTTTGATATTATACTGGGTATGGATTGGTTGAGTCAACATCATGCCACTATAGACTGCCACAGAGGTAGTGTAATCTTTAGGCCCCCTGACAAGCCAAAATTTGAATTTGCTAGAGGTTCTAGAGAAATGGGTAATAACAAAATTTGTGGAGCCCTAGTAACAGAAGAATTGCCACTACCTATCATCTCTGAATATCTTGATGTCTTTCCTGAGGATCTCCCAGGCTTACCCCCAGACCGAGAAGTTGAATTCTCTATTGACTTAGTGCCAGGAGCAGCACCAGTATCTCAAAATCCCTACAGAATCAACAAGAAGGAGATAATAGAACTAAATGAGCAAATCAAAGAACTAAAAGACAAATGCTTCATTAGGTCTAGTGTCTCACCCTGGGGAGCTCCAGTATTATTTGTGCCCAAGAAGGACGGAACATCCCGAATGTGTATTGACTATAGGGCCTTGAATGCCTTAACAATTAAGAATAAGTATCCCCTGCCCAGGATAGATGACCTATTTGATCAGTTGAGTGGAGCTCGGGTATTTTCAAAGATTGATTTGAGGTCTGGTTACCACCAAGTAAGGGTGAGAAAGGAAGACATCCCTAAAACTGCTTTCAATACCCGGAACGGACACTACGAATTCTTAGTAATACCGTTCGGGTTGACGAATGCTCCAGCAGTTTTTATGAACTTAATGAACAGAGTTTTCCAGCCATACCTAGACAAATTTGTAGTGGTCTTCATTGATGATATTTTGATCTACTCCAAGACCCCCGAAGAATATGAAGAATATTTGAGGTTAGCATTGGAGACTTTGAGGAAGGAAAAACTTTATGAGAAATTATCTAAATGTGCTTTCTTCCTAGACAAAGTAGAATTCTTGGGATATGTTGTGACTGGAGATGGAATAGCAGTAGATCCTAAGAAGATAGCGGCAGTAGAATCCTGGCCCACTCCAGACTCTGTAGCTGAGATTAGAAGTTTCCTGGGACTAGCTGGCTACTATCGAAAGTTTGTGAAGGACTTTGCAAGAATTGCGGAGCCCATGACAAAATTAACAAGGAATGATGAAGAGTTCACCTGGACTGATGAATGTCAGCATGCTTTTGAGGAATTGAAGAAAAGGCTGACTACTGCCCCTATTCTGACCTTACCTTCTGGAACCGGAGGTTTCGCTATTTATAGTGATGCTTCCGGAAAAGGTCTAGGTTGTGTTTTGGAGCAGAACAAGAAAGTAATAGCATATGCCTCTAGACAGCTTCGACCTCATGAAAAGAACTACCCAACTCATGATTTAGAACTGGCAGCTGTCATCTTTGCTCTTAAGCTATGGAAGCGTTATCTTTATGGAGAAAGGGTGGAAATATTTACGGACCATAAAAGTCTAAAATATATCTTCACTCAGAAAGAGCTAAACATGAGGCAAAGAAGGTGGCTGGAACTAATGAAAGACTTTGATATCACCCTTCAATATCATCCTGGGAAGGCCAATGTAGTTGCTGATGCTCTAAGCAGATATCCTATGGCGATGTACTTGACTATGGACAGACACCTGCTAGAGGACTTGGAAAGTTTAGGTATTGAAGTAATCATCCCAGGAAAAGAAGGCCAAATGATGAACTTGCAGATTCAGTCTACCTTAATAGACAAGGTCAAGGAGACTCAGTTTCAAGACAAAGGCCTGCGAAGCCTCCGAGGTCAAGTGCAAGCTGGATTAGTGGAGGATTTCAGAATTCATGAAGATGGATCACTGAGGCACGGAGATAGATTATGTGTACCTCAAGGAGACATAAGGAAAGAAATTATGCAAGAGGCGCACAGATCGCAATACTCTATACATCCAGGAGCCAACAAGATGTACAAGGACCTGAGGACACATGTTTGGTGGCATGGCATGAAAAGAGAAGTAGCCAAGTTCGTATCTCGTTGTTTAGTGTGCCAGCAAGTCAAGGCAGAAAGACAAAGACCTGGAGGATTGCTTCAACCCCTACCCATTCCGGAGTGGAAGTGGGAACATATCACAATGGATTTTGTTTCTGGACTTCCAAGGACACCTAGTGGAAAGGATGCAATCTGGGTGATAGTAGATAGACTGACCAAGTCTGCACATTTTCTACCCTTCAAAGTAGGTGTCACGACCCGCACCCGAAAATTCGGGCACGAGTACGTGGGTACGTCCAGCCTACGCCGCAGAGTCGGCGGTAGTACGCTGTCTAGGTCAATCCATTATTTACTAAACTAGCTCATTCACAAATAACATAGGCAAGATAATAATGAGAATTAAAACTTAAGATTGTAACTGAAAATAAATGTGACAACAGATTCAAATATTTTAGTACAGGAATTCAATATTGAAATCGGGGACAAACCCGATAAATAAGATAAGAATATAAATGAAAGATAGCTACTACTAACTACTCAGCAGCAGGGGTCTCCTGGGTGGGTTCTGGCTCCTCATAGGTATCATCAGTCCCCTCATAGGGACCATAATAAGTAGGGGCAAGATCCTCATCATCGCCTAAATCAACAGATCCAGTCAGGAAAGGAGCAAAGTACACAGTGCACAACAAGGTTAAACTAAAATATTTATGACAATTAAATATTTGATATCATGTTGAGACAACAGCATAACAGAACATTATTATCTCAGAGTTAAAACTGTACGCAGGAATATGAGAAACAGAAATAAATGAGACAGGATTTGAAACTACAACAGTCAGCAAGATATATAACATGACCAGAAACTATCTGTGTGAACTTGTGTTTGTTTTTAGAATACATAGTTGGCATGTAGGGGTTTATAGGGCTAATCCGGCCGTCATAAACGGCTATTAGACAATATAATCGAGATCCGGCTGATGGACAGTCGTGTACCAACAGCTATTAGACAATACAGGGGAAAGGGTAAACTCCATGCCTCCTTAGTATTCTCCCACCCGACACGAAAAACAAGACATGAACTCCAGTATTCAAGACATAAAAATCCAGTGTTCTAACACTACGTGTAATCATCCAATGGTGCTAGTAGAGCAAGGAATTAATTATCACAATATAAAGAATAAACTTGAAGTGCAGGTACTTGCCTGTTGTTTGGATCTGATTAATATTGGCTCTCGGGGAAAAATTCCAGAGATGAGTCCAAAAGCTGAAATAGACATTACCATCATGCTCAGAAGATGTCAAATAGCTAGAAACGCCTGTCCTTGGGTCCAATTTGGAGACAAGGGCAAAATCGGTAATTTTGGGTCAAAACGGGGTCCGCCGGTGGGCCCGCTTTGCACCGAAAAACGTGTCCGGGTCAAAGGTCTCCAAATTCACCAAACTTAGTGTCAACAGGTCAGTAACGCTGATACGAACCCAATGGAACTTCCAGATTTGGATTTCGATGAGCCGAACACAAAATTGCCCGTCGAGCAGGGCCTGTGGGGCCCACAACACGCGATTTTGTCAACGTTCTCAGAATCGAACCAAACTTGACCCACAGGACCAGCGTATCGCTACGAGTTTGATGGCGTAAGTTTCGTCTCGATCCGACGTGTGTGCACGAAGTTAGGGTGAATTGCAGAAAAGGCAGATACGGGACGATGTTCGTGGATACGCGTTGATTTCGGTGTGCACGCACACCCGAATCAGCTTCCACGAAAACTCACACGTCCGTATCGACGATGCGCACGTATCTGTGAAGACCGCACGCGACCAAGTCGTCCCGTTTGGCAGGGCGTACTCAGTTCCGGGGTAAAACAGGGTCTGGCTTTTCCTGTTTTTGGATCGCGGTGTGCGATCACCACAGGACGCGATGCCCCCAAACAGTTTGTCCGGACACCGAGAGGGTCATACAGGCTTCACAACGCAATTTGCGGAATCAAAAACAGAGCTACGAGGTGAAAGTTACACGCACCTGAAGGGGACCCGAAAATTCAGGGTCGAGTCGTGTCCGACTCGTGTCGGACACGGAAATTGGGAATTAGGCTAGGGTTAGGGTTCAGGTGGATTTCGGCCGTGGACGGCGGGGACTGGCCTGAGAGGCGTCGGCGAGGGCGGGGGACGGTTCGCCGAGGGGCGGCGCGGCGTCCACGGGGCGGCGGTGGCTCAGGGCGGCCGGTCAGCGGCGGTGGGAGCTGCTCGTGCTGCTGCTGCGGTTGCTGTGGGGAGCCGGAGAGGGGAACGGCGGAGACGGTCGGCTGAGGGGCTCGGCTGCGGGGGCCGGAGGGTGGAGGATGAAGCCGATCGGGGCGGAGCTGGGGCGAGGCGTCCGGCGGCGAGGTGGGGGCGAGTGGGTCGAAGGGGACGGCCGGGGTCGGGGTTTATATAGGGAGGAGAGAGGGGAGCTGGGGCCGAGGGAAGCGGTGGGGTGGCGGAGAAAGCGGCGGCGTGGCGAGGCGTGGGAGCGGAACGCGCGGCGCTGCGCGCGGCGGCCGGCGCTGGACGCGGGGACGTGGGGGCTGGGGGAGACCGGGCTGGCGGGTCGGGCTGCGGCGGGTCGGGTTCGGTTGAACCCGACCCGACCCGATAGGGTAGGGTCTGGGCTGAGGGAGCGGCTGGGCCGGGCCGCGGCCCAATGGGCCAGGGCGGCCCGCGGAAAAAATAAAAATAAAAATAATATTAATAATAAATAAATAAATAGATAATTAATTTAAATAATTAATTAAATAGTTATTAGGCATTTAAAAATATGTCTGAGGCCCAGAAAAATCCAGAAAAATTACCCTAAGTCCAATTTTTCATTTTACACCCAAAAATGTTATTTTCATGATATTTTAATATTATTTATTACCAATTAAAAATTATTTATTAATTGAAAACCTTGATTTTAATTACAGAAAATTCCCAGAAAATTCCAGAAAATTGGAAAAAATCCAAGATTTAATAATTTGAAATTTCAGGGGGTTTACAACCTACCCAACTTACAAAAATTTCGCCCTCGAAATTTAAATATGGCAGGGTTCTCTCTGCCCAAACTCACTTGATTACAGTCTAACGGGTTTCTCTCAGGTGGACATTGCGGTCGCTACCCAACTTAGAATTCTACCCATATATCCTCTAAGGCTGTACAACTAGTAAAGCTAGGTCCCAACTTAATAAATTATGGTATTGAATCTAAATACAAGTACACTACCTATGATATTCCCTTAGTCAGAGAGGTTATCATCAATTCGACCGTCTGAGGGGTACATCTAGCACTCCAAATCAACTTATACCAAACACAGGACTTTGTCTTTCCGAAATAAGGGAAGACGAGGCTCAATAACAAAGATTTTAAGGGCGAGGTGGTAGAACAGAGGTATAGGGATCAAGGCGTTTAAGGAATTCTAATGGGAATTGTCAGGCGGTTTATGGATTGAGATTCTATTCTGGTAATCATTTTATTCGCATGCTCGTATTAGTACAGTTATGTAACTGATACGATATGCTCGAACGTATTTAGGGGCAAGCATACTAGTCAACTATATATCTCAATCCACATAAAGTAGTCGTGCGAAGTGCGAATCAAAATGCACTAAGGTTGATCAGACCGTAGTACACTGATTCTGAGTAGACACTTGTATTAGTGGGGTTGATCAGGCCTCAATAATACAGGTGTCATGAACAAGCCTGATAAAGAGTAAGCTTGTAAAACTAGGCTATAAAATAGCAGCATCAGTTGAGTTCAGCAAAATTAAGTGCGCTAGATGATGATGAAAAGAGGTACAAATTTATTGAAGTTCCCAAGACACAAAATAAGCACAATAGCAAAAGCCTCCAAAAATCTCTACATTTATCAAATTTAAAAGCATACTAGGATATTTAGCAAGTTCAAAAATTACTAGGTTGGGGCTGAGGTCACGAACCAATAGGCACGAGCTAAACAATACTAGAAAAGGTATCTACGAATCACTTACGCGCATTAGCTGTTCCAAGAGTCTGCGCGTTCTCTACGGTCATTACGTAAGCCTGTCCGCGTCTTTGAGCAGCGGGACAGTCCCTCACTTGATGTGCTGCTGAGCCACAAAGTAGACAAACACCTAGCCTCTTTCTGCAAACTTGCCAAGTATGGCCTGGTCTATGACAATAGTTACAAGGGAGAGCTTGCTGGTTCTGTCCTTGAGCCTGGTGTTGGGGTGCTGGAGCTCGAGGGAGAGGACGCTGAGTTTGCTGCGGGGCCCTCTGTTGTTGTTGTTGTTGAAAAGGGCGTTTGTTGGGTCCCGCATTTCCGGTATCTCTTTCTCGCTTTAGCTTATGCCCCATGTCTCTCTCAACGCCTTGTGCCACTCTCAAGATTTCCTCATAGGTGCGAGCTCGGCTGGTGGTGACAGCAAGGCGAATATCCGGAGATAGCCCCTTCTTGAATCTACGGGCTCTGTCCTCCGGGGTACGAACCATGTACTCCGCAAAGTGGCTTAACCTGCTAAATTCAGCAGTATATTCATCAACAGACAGGTTACCTTGTTCCAGTCTCTCGAATTGGCTTTCGAGAGCTTCCCGAGCCACTTCGGGGTAGAATTTCTTCTTGAATAGCCTCTTGAAGTCTTCCCAGGTGATGTCAGGAGCAGATAGTTGGGGTTCATCTCTGAACCAGGTTCGAGCAATGTCGAACAGTTGCAGGCTTGCGGACTCCACTTTGAGGTCATCAGGGACCCGAGCAGTCTTCAGGAGTCTCTCGACGTTCTCTATCCATTCATCGGCATAGAGAATGCCTTCAGTTCCATAGAATTCCAGGGGTCTAAGGTTTTTGAAGTCTTTGGCACTCCCTGGCCTCTTGAGTGGCGACTCCTGGGACCTAAGAGCTTCTGAGAGGCTGGTCCGCAGAAGTGCAGTCTGTTCTTTCTGGGATTCTACTAGTCCCTGGAACACTCCAAGTAGTTGTGCCCCATCCAGAGTAACTGCCGGAACAGATGGAGGCGGCGGGAGTACAAGAGTCTCGGGCACATTCTGCTCAGCTGGTTCTGATGTGCCTCCTACTGTGTTCCTGGTCTGGACCATTCTGTAAGATTAAGGGATAGGAAGATCAGAATAGAATACTTGGAAATCAAAGGCGATGGAAAAATTGAGCAGCGAAGATATCAAGAATTGAAATAAGGACCCTATACAGTGAATGAGCTTTTCCTAGAATCCTCAAATTTTATTCCATACCCTGTCCTAGGGTATTACCCTATTTAAGGATAGGACCTGCATTTAGACCTGCATGGGCCACCATAAAAATGTGTCACGACCCGTACCCGGAAATTCGGGCACGAGTACGTGGGTACGTCCAGCCTACGCCGCAGAGTCGACGGTAGTACGCTGTCTAGGTCAATCCATTATTTACTAAACTAGCTCATTCACAAATAACATAGGCAAGATAATAATGAGAATTGAAACTTAAGATTGCAACTGAAAATAAATGTGACAACAGATTCAAATGTTTTAGTACAGGAATTCAATATTGAAATCGGGGACAAACCCGATAAATAAGATAAGAATATAAATGAAAGATAGCTACTACTAACTACTCAGCAGCAGGGGTCTCCTGGGTGGGTTCTGGCTCCTCATAGGTATCATCAGTCCCCTCATAGG
This sequence comes from Iris macrosiphon, assembly GCA_036927795.1. Lineage (NCBI taxonomy): Eukaryota > Viridiplantae > Streptophyta > Magnoliopsida > Asparagales > Iridaceae > Iris > Iris macrosiphon. Next base: position 149,007,448 of record JAYESA010000003.1, read on the forward strand.
GACCATAATAAGTAGGGGCAAGATCCTCATCATCGCCTAAATCAACAGATCCAGTCAGGAAAGGAGCAAAGTACACAGTGCACAACAAGGTTAAACTAAAATATTTATGACAATTAAATATTTGATATCATGTTGAGACAACAGCATAACAGAACATTATTATCTCAGAGTTAAAACTGTACGCAGGAATATGAGAAACAGAAATAAATGAGACAGGATTTGAAACTACAACAGTCAGCAAGATATATAACATGACCAGAAACTATCTGTGTGAACTTGTGTTTGTTTTTAGAATACATAGTTGGCATGTAGGGGTTTATAGGGCTAATCCGGCCGTCATAAACGGCTATTAGACAATATAATCGAGATCCGGCTGATGGACAGTCGTGTACCAACAGCTATTAGACAATACAGGGGAAAGGGTAAACTCCATGCCTCCTTAGTATTCTCCCACCCGACACGAAAAACAAGACATGAACTCCAGTATTCAAGACATAAAAATCCAGTGTTCTAACACTACGTGTAATCATCCAATGGTGCTAGTAGAGCAAGGAATTAATTATCACAATATAAAGAATAAACTTGAAGTGCAGGTACTTGCCTGTTGTTTGGATCTGATTAATATTGGCTCTCGGGGAAAAATTCTAGAGATGAGTCCAAAAGCTGAAATAGACATTACCATCATGCTCAGAAGATGTCAAATAGCTAGAAACGCCTGTTCTTGGGTCCAATTTGGAGACAAGGACAAAATCGGTAATTTCGGGTCAAAACGGGGTCCGCGGGTGGGCCCGCTTTGCACCGAAAAACGTGTCCGGGTCAAAGGTCTCCAAATTCACCAAACTTAGTGTCAACAGGTCAGGAACGCTGATACGAACCCAACGGAACTTCCAGATTTGGATTCCGATGAGCCGAACACATAATCGCCCGTCGAGCAGGGCCTGTGGGGCCCACGACACGCGATTTCGTCAACGTTCTTAAAATCGAACCAAACTTGACCCACAGGACCAGCGTATCGCTACGAGTCCGATGGCGCAAGTTTCGTCTCGATCCGACGTGTGTGCACGAAGTTATGGTGAATTATAGAAAAGACGAATACTGGACGATGTCCGTGGATACGCGTTGATTTCGGTGTGCACGCACACCCGAATCAGCTTCCACGAAAACTCACACATCCGTATCGACGATGCGCACGTATCTGTGAAGACCGCACGCTACCAAGTCGTCCCGTTTGGCGGAGCGTACTCAGTTCCGGGGTGAAACAGGGTCTGGTTTTTCCTGTTTTTGGATCGCGGTGTGCGATCACCACAGGACGCGATGTCCCGAACAGTTTGTCCGGACACCGAGAGGGTCATACAGGCTTCACAATGCAATTTGCGGAATCAAAAACAGAACTACGAGGCGAAAGTTACACGCACCTGAAGGGGACCCGAAAATTCAGGGTCGAGTCGTGTCCGACTCGTGTCGGACACGGAAATTGGGAATTAGGCTAGGGTTAGGGTTCAGGTGGATTTCGGCCGTGGACGGCGGGGACTGGCCGGAGAGGCGTCGACGAGGGCGGGGGACGGTTCGCCGAGGGGCGGCGCGGCGTCCACGGGGCGGCGGTGGCTCAGGGCGGCCGGTCAGCGGCGGTGGGAGCTGCTCGTGCTGCTGCTGCGGTTGCTGTGGGGAGCCGGAGAGGGGAACGGCGGAGACGGTCGGCTGAGGGGCTCGGCTGCGGGGGCCGGAGGGTGGAGGAGGAAGCCGATCGGGGCGGAGCTGGGGCGAGGCGTCCGGCGGCGAGGTGGGGGCGAGTGGGTCGAAGGGGACGGCCGGGGTCGGGGTTTATATAGGGAGGAGAGAGGGGAGCTGGGGCCGAGGGAAGCGGTGGGGTGGCGGAGAAAGCGGCGGCGTGGCGAGGCGTGGGAGCGGAACGCGCGGCGCTGCGCGCGGCGGCCGGCGCTGGACGCGGGGACGTGGGGGCTGGGGGAGACCGGGCTGGCGGGTCGGGCTGCGGCGGGTCGGGTTCGGTTGAACCCGAGGGAGCGGCTGGGCCGGGCCGCGGCCCAATGGGCCAGGGCGGCCCGCGGAAAAAATAAAAATAAAAATAATATTAATAATAAATAAATAAATAAATAGATAATTAATTTAAATAATTAATTAAATAGTTATTAGGCATTTAAAAATATGTCTGAGGCCCAGAAAAATCCAGAAAAATTACCCTAAGTCCAATTTTTCATTTTACACCCAAAAATATTATTTTCATGATATTTTAATATTATTTATTGCCAATTAAAAATCATTTATTAATTAAAAACCTTGATTTTAATTACAGACAATTCCCAGAAAATTCCAGAAAATTGGGAACTATCCAAGATTTAATAATTTGAAAATTCAGGGGGTTTACAGTAGGACTATCTACAGAGAAGCTGGCAGATTTATATATCAGACACATTGTCAGGCTGCATGGAGTTCCAGTAAGTATTGTCTCCGACCGAGATTCAAGATTCACCTCTCACTTCTGGAAGAGCTTACAAGCCAGCTTGGGGACGCAACTCAAATTCAGCACAGCTTATCATCCCCAAACCGATGGACAATCAGAACGTACAATCCAGACACTTGAAGATATGCTCCGTACATGTGTTCTGGATTTTGGAGGATCCTGGGAAGACTATCTACATCTTGTGGAGTTCTCTTATAATAACAGTTACCAAGCAAGTATTGAGATGACTCCATTTGAAGCTCTGTATGGACGAAGATGTCGTACCCCGCTATCATGGGACGACGTTGGAGAAAGAGCCCTGCTGGGACCAGAGATGGTGATCGATTCAACTGAGAAGGTAAAGCAAATAAGGGACAGACTTCGAGTGGCTCAAGACAGGCAACGACATTGGGCAAATAGCCACCGAAGGCCCTTGGAATTTGAGGTAATTAAATTTATAAATTCAAGTCAATTTAAACATTTTGATTATGAAACTAAGACTTGATTATGACTTTATTAAAGGTTGGAGAGCTGGTATTCTTAAAGATTTCCCCGACACGTGGCACCATTAGGTTCGGAAGGAGTGGAAAACTCAGCCCAAGATTTATTGGACCTTTTGGCATTCAGGAGAAAATCGGAGAAGTGGCATACCGACTGGCATTGCCACCCTCTCTGGATGGAGTCCATAACGTCTTCCACGTGTCGCAGCTGAGAAAGTATGTGTCAGACCCCAGCCACATTTTGGATCACTCAGAGCTCGAAGTAGGCCCAAGTTTGACTTACCAAGAGCAACCCGTGGAGATACTGGATCGATCGGAGAAAGTTCTACGGAACCAGGTTATCTCCCTGGTTCGCGTAGCTTGGAAGCACCATTCTCCCGGCGAATCCACCTGGGAACGAGAAGACGGGATTAGAGAACGCTACCCTTATCTTTTTGAACCCTGAGGTATATTTTAATTCTTGGCCTTTCCTTTCGTGCCTTTGTTATTCTTAAATTTCGAGGACGAAATTTTTGTAAGTTGGGTAGGTTGTAAACCCCCTGAATTTTTCAAATTATTAAATCTTGGATTTTTCCCAATTTTTCTGAAATTTTCTGGAATTAAAAATCAAGGTTTTAATTAATAAATAATTGTTAATTATTAATAAATAATATTAAAATATCATGAAAATAATATTTTTGGGTGTAAAATGAAAAACTGGACTTAGGGTAATTTTTCTGGATTTTTCTGGGCCTCAGACCTATTTTTAAATGCCTAAAAATAATTTTTATTAATTAATTAACTGTTTTTAATTAATTATTATTATTATTATTATTATTTTATTAGTATTTTTATTATTTAATCCCGGCCCAGCCCGCACCCTGGCCCATTGGGCCGCGGCCCAGCCCGCCTTAACGGGTCGGGTCGGGCTCACCCGAACCCGCCCGCTCCGGCCAGCCCGACCCGCACGCCAGTTCCCCCCAGCCCCCACGTCGCCCGACTCCAGCGCCGCCCTCCGCGCGCAGCGCCGCGTCCACCGCGCCACGCCCCCTCTTCTCCGCCGTGCTCGGCCTCCCCCTAACCGCCTCCTCCCCTATTTAAACTCCCCCCCTTCTTCTTCTTTCTCCCAACTCCGGCCGAAACCCTAGCCGAGCTCCGCCCTCTCCTCCGCCACCTCGCCTGAGACACCCGGCCAGCCCAGCGCCGTCCTCCTCCCTCGGCGCCGCCTCCTCCTCCTTCCTCCTCCGTCTCCGGCAGCAGCAACGAGCAGCACCAGCAGCAGCAGCAGCAGCAGCCGGCGCCGCCTCCGCCGCCTCCCAGCGCGCCGCCGTGCTACGCCGCCCTCCGCCGCAGCACCCCCAGCCACCCTCGGCCTCCCCGCCGCCGTGCCGACCACCGGCCACCGCCGTAGCAGCCAAACCCTAACCCTAGCCCTAATTCTCCTTCCCGTGTCCGACACAAGTCGGACACGACTCGACCCTGATTTTCGGGTCCCCTTCAGGTGCGTGTAATTTTTTGTTCGTAGCTCCGTTTTCAATTCCGCAAATTGCGTTGTGAAGCCTGTAAGACCCTCTCGGTGCCCGGATAAACCGTTCGGGGCATCGCGTCCTGTGGTGATCGCACACCGCGATCCAAAAACAGGAAAAACCAGACCCTGTTTCACCCCGGAACTGAGTACGCCCCGCCAAACGGGACGACTTGGTCGCGTGCGGTCTTCACAGATACGTGCGCGTCGTCGATACGGACGTGTGAGATTTCGCGGAAGCTGATTCGGGTGTGCGTGCACACCGGAATCAATGCGTATCCGCGGACATCGCCCCGTATCCGACTTTTCGGTATTTTGCCCTAACTTCTTGTACACTCGTCAGATCGAGACAAAACTTGCGCCATCGGACTCGTAGCGATATGCTGGTCCTGTGGGTCAAGTTTGGTTCGATTCTGAGAACGTTGACGAAATCGCGTGTCGTGGGCCCCATAGGCCCCGCTCGACGGGCGATTTTGTGTTCGGCTCATCGGAATCCAAATCTGGAAGTTCCGTTAGGTTCGTATCAGCGTTCCTGACTTGTTGACACTAATTTTGGTAAATTTGGAGACCATTGATCCGGACACATTTTTCGGTGCAAAGCGGGCCCACCGGCGGACCCCGTTTTGACCCAAAACTGTCGTTTTTGCCCTTGTCTCCAAATTGGACCCAAGGACAGGCGTTTCTAGCTATTTGACATCTTCTGAGCATGATGGTAATGTCTATTTCAGCTTTTGGACTCATCTCTGGAAATTTTCTCCAAGAACCAAATTAATCAGATCCAAACAACAAGCAAGTACCTGCACTTCAAGTTAAACCTTTATATTATGATAATTAATTCTCTGCTTTACTAGTACCCTTGATTATTATACCTAGTGTTAGAAATGCTGGATTTCATGTCTTGAATATTGGAGTTCATGTCTTATTTTTCATGTCGGGTGGGAGAATACTAGAAGGCATGTAGTTTACCCTTCCCCTTGTCATGTTTAATAGCTGTTGGTACGCGACTGTACCTCAGCCGGATCTCGATTTCCCCTGTTTAATAGCCGTTTATGACGGCCGGATTAGCCTTATAAACCCCTACATGCCAACTATGTATTCTAAAAACAAACACAAGTTCACACAGATAGTTTCTGGTCTTGTTATATATCTTGCTGACTGTTGTAGTTTCATTTCCTGTCTTATTTATTCTGTTTTCTCATATTCCTATTTACAGCATTAACTCTGAGATATTGATGTTCTTTTATGCAGTTTCTCAACCTGATATTTATTTTAATTGTCATAAATATTTAGTTTAATCTTGTTGTGCACTGTTTACTTTGCTCCTTTCCTGACTGGATCTGTTGATTTAGGCGATGATGAGGACCTTGCCCCTACATATTATGGTCCCTATGAGGGTACAGATGATACTTATGAGGAGCCAGATCCCACCCAGGAAACCCCTGCTGCAGAGTAGCTAGCAGTAGCTATCTTTTATTTATGTTTCTTATCTTAGTAATCGGGTTTGTCCCCGATTTCATTCTGAATTTCTGTACTAAAACATTTGAATCTGTTGTCGTATTTATTTCAGTTGCAATCTTAAGTTTCTGTTCTCATTATTATCTTGCCTATGTTAATTGTGAATGAGCTAGTTTAGTAAATCTGGAATTGACCTAGACAGCGTACTACCGCCGACTCTGCGGCGTAGGCTGGACGTACCCACGCACTCGTGCCCGAATTTTCGGGTGCGGGTCGTGACATATATATATATATATATATATATATATATATATATATATATATATATATATATATATATATATATACTCTTGATATGTACATAGTCAACCTAGGACCGTGAGACATTGCTTAACGTCTGAATAATATTCGGGTGTCGACGCCGTACGCGGAGTCGTATAACGTCACTTAGTGAGTTGATAACCCGATCCTATATTTTCTTGCTTGCTTTATCAAGTACTTCATACCATAGGACACTTGACACTATTCATGAGATAGAATCTTTTCTGAGTTATTCATGGTGATTCTGTATAGGATTACAGGATTCGTGACATAGATCTTGCATATACATATATATCATTATAACTCATTGTAATAGTTAGAGGTCATGATCTTGCATGTTATGGACATGAGACATCGTGGACATGAGATGTGTGATTACATTGGGAGGGGAGAGACACACAAGCTGCAGGCTGATTGCATACATATATATTTATTATTGCGGTGCTTAAGTCTCTGTTCCAAAGCTTGGCCACTACGTGATATTACTGCTACAGGCTCCCTGACACAGAGCTTGTAGTGGTCCCAGCCTGAGTACTAGTGATGCTCTCATTTGTATATCACATAGCTGGTTACATAGTTTGCCCTGTTGATATATTTTATTTACTGTATTTTATTTGGCTTGAGTTATTCTTGTACCTTGCTATGTCCCCTGAGGACCTGGATCCAGATTATGTCCCCAGGTATAGCAGAGGAGATCTACCCCGAGGTATACGGGACATGAGCAGACGCTGGAGCAGTACCAGCACCAGAGGACGAGGTGGTGCCAGAGAATTTCTCCTGAGTATTTGCTTTATATACTCAGTTATTTCTTTTTCTAGTTTCTCTATTTCCTGTCTCTTGGATTACTGTACTAAACTTATTATCGGGTTATTTCCCGAGACATGTTATTGAGACTTGTTGGATTATATTTTTTTTTGATTAGTCTGACATTTGAACTGTGATTATCTTCTGTGGATGAGATTATAATTAGACTGTGACCTGTATCGTAGACCATTATATTTGTTTTACAGCTTAAGTACACTCTAACTGGTCCATTAAATTGGGTTTACCCATTGGAGTTGTGCTGCTGGCCATTGCCACGTGGCTAGTCCCTTGGTATTTTGGGACTGGAGCATGACATAGTTTTTGTGGTGGCCCATGCAGGTCTACGACTATGTTGCTTCGGTTTCAACTAAGGGACCGAGCAAGCCTGTGATTAGGATAAATTATAGGATCTCATCCACCTGATTTATTCGTTCTTGACCTCTATATCGACTTCAAAATAATTTTTTGACTTGCATCCTACCTTGATTCCTCTGTGCGCCTCTTATAGTTTATTTTTGATACAGAATAATGGATCCACAAGCAAGCGACGAGACTCCCGTAGGAACACCACAACTTACAGTTGTCACCTACGATGATGGAGTGACACCAGTGGGTGGAGGTCAATCAACTCAACAAAGTAATCAAGCAGATCAACTCGCCTCGAGGTTCCAGCGAGACGATATTCTACTACCGCCGCAGTTTACTCCACCGATGCCTATTTTCTACCAGGACAGCCTATGGATGGTCAACAGATGTTCCAAATATTCTACGCAATGATGCAAGACCAACAGCAGGTTCAACAAGAGGCCCAGCAAAGCCGGACGGAGAAGTTCTTTGACGGACTTAGCTCTGAGCTACAGAAATTAATCAGCTCGGTTGCAACTACTTCATACACGGACGTCCTTGCTGCAGCATGACCCATGGAGCGCGTCCCCAGGAGAGAGTCCAGCCAGAAGCGGCCGCATGCATTAGCACCGGACTGAGCACAGCAGGGAGCTGCAAAGCGACCACAGATGAATCCACCACACAGAGCCGTATCATAATTCCTAACCCTTCATACTTGTCACTACTGTTGGAAGTTAGGCCATATTTAGAGGGAGTGTAGACTTAAATTGGGATTATGTTTAGCTTGCGGATCCAATCAGCATTCAGTAAGGGATTGCCGTGAGCGTCGAGAGAAAGCACTGATGATTCATCGACCAGCCCTACCAGCACCAGCACTAGTACTCCCTACTTGTCATTATTGTGGCAAGGTAGGCCATCTCGCCAAGGAATGCCGACGCAATATGGAATTGTGCTTGGTTTGCGGATCTAGCCAACATTCAGCCAGAAACTGCACGGAGTATCAAGGAGAAACACCAATGGTTAACCGACAAGCTTTATCAGCACCGAGAGGATATCAGCTGAGGCCACCCTTGGCATCGCAGAAAACACTCTTCCAGCAGGCCCAGCAACAACAGAAGGCACCACCACAAGTACGTGGACAGGCTTTTGCGATGACAATAGAGGAGGCACAGACTCGTGGAGTAGTGAATATGAGTAAGATCTAAGTTTTATCATAGTTAGCTATAATAGCTATCTATTCCTAGTAATGTTTTAGCACATGCATGTTAGTTCATTTTCCTAGCCTAAGCCTAGTATTATGTTAGCATGAACTTATAGTCTAGATTAGTAACTGGTACCCAAGTTTTCGTAAGCTGTAGTTGATATTCGTTCTAACCAGGCTCCTTTACTCTTGAGTTACTTATCTCTCATTGCCTAGGAAAATATTTTTATTCCTTTCCTACGTGTTCTGCTTGAACAAAACCCTCACCCTTCCTCACGATTTTTTTCTTGTTCATGATTCCTTATTCTTTGTGTCGTGTTTCAACAAACATGTCTTGCAACCGCGTCATCTCTTCTGACCGGTTATGTATTTTTTTTCTTAATTGCGAGGACGCAATCCTTTTAAGGTGGGTAGATTGTAAACACCCGAAAATTTTTAAAAATTTTAAATATGAATTTTGGAGATTTTTCTGTGATTTTTAATTAATTATAATAAATGTCCTTCAGGGATTAATATTTTTGTGTATTATATTAAATATTAAAATATTGTAAAAAAATATTGTTTTGAGTGTATAATTAATAATTGGATGTTGTGTAATTTTTTTAGAATTTATTGGGCTCAAAAACTATTTTTAAAATAGTTAAAAGCATTATTTTAGATCAACCAGACCAAACCAGCTTGAACCGAATCAAACCAAACTGAACTGAACCCAACTAACCCAACCCAACTCTAATGGATCTAGATCCTAACCGACCCGACCCGCCCCGACCCACTCTCCCCACATCACCAACGACCCCTCCCCCCATTCCGAATCCCCCGCGACCACCCCCGCGACCCCCTCTTCCCTTATAAAACCACCCCCTATCCCTACATTTATACACCTCACGACCACCCCCCGCATATCCCCAAGCTCTCTCCGACCTCGGACGATCGCCGACGACCACCGCACGCCGTCGCACGCCGCCCACGAACACCGCTGCGGACTGCCCCATTTCACGAGCAACAGCCAAGCAGCGAGGTATGCCTCTTCCCACTCTCGTATCTTCCTGTACAGTTATCCAAATTTTGTTCTGTCGAATCCTAAGTGAAGACCACGTGACCCTCTCGAACCTTGTATAATTAGTTCGGGGTATTGTGTCCTGTGTCGGTCGTAAATCGTGACACAAAACAGAAAAAAAATAACATTTCTGGTTCTGGAAACTCTCCCGAACTCTCAAGTTTATGGCCGTTTTACGTCCATCCTAGTTAATATTTTTAGATTCTGTTTGAACAGTAAATTAGACAACATAACCAAGATTAAAATCCTGTAATTAGATTATTTTAATTTACTGTGTGCTATGGTTTATTCGCGGGTAAAGTTGACCAAAATTTTGGTTTTTAAAACCCAAAAATTTCTGAAACTGGGTGCGTTCCGCTAAACGAGACAACTTCATTGTGTGTGAATTATATTAAAAGGTGCGTATCGTCAATGCAGACGTGTAGAATTTTGCAAAAGTTGATTTGGATGTGCGTACACACCGAAATCAACGCATATCCGTCGAAAATATCCCGTATCGGGCCGTTTTGACACTCGTTGTAACTTCGTGTGTACTAGTCATTTCGTAACGAAACTTACGCCATCAGATTCACAGTATTACGTTGGTCCTGTGACCCAAGTTTGGTTCGATTCTGAGAACGTTGACGAAACCCCGTTTTCGTGGGCTCTACGGCTCCATTTGACGGACAAATTTGTGATCGGCTCATCGGAATCCAGTTCTGAACATTTTGTTGGGTTCATATCACCGTTCTAGACTCGTAGACACTAAGTTTAACGAATTTGAAGAACTTTATCTCTTGCACATTTTTTGGTGCGAAGTGGGCCACATGTGGACCCCGCTTTGACCAGAAGTTGTCAATTTTGTCCCTATATTCAAATTGGACTTATGGGTAGTCAATCCTAGCAATTTTATATCTTTTGAGAGTGATGGTAATGTTTAGCTCAGCATCCAGAGGTGTACCTGAAGATTTTGCTGTTACCGGAGCAACAAAAGGAGTTCAAACCCCAGGCAAGTGTACCTTGCCAACTTGCAGTAGTTCTGTGATATTATTTGCTTGAGTTCTTTCTATATATATATATATATATATATACTCTTGATATGCACATAGTCAACCTAGGACCGTGAGACGTTGCTTAACGTCTGAATAATATTCGGGTGTCGACGCCGTACGCGGAGTCGTGTAACGTCACTTAGAGAGTTGAAAACCCGATCCTATATTTTCGTGCTTGCTTTATCAAGTACGTCATACCATAGGACACTTGACACTATTCATGAGACATAATCTTTTCTGAGTTATTCATGGTGATTCTGTATAAGATTACAGGATTCGTGACATAGATCTTGCATATACATAGATATCATTATGACTCGCTGTAATAGTTAGAGGTTATGATATTGCGTGTTATGGACATGAGACGTGTGATTACATTGGGAGGGGAGAGACACACAGGCTACAGGCTGATTGCATATATATATATATATATATATATATATATATATATATATATATATATATATATATATATATTATTGCGGTGCTTAAGTCTCTGTTCCAAAGCTTGGCCCACTACGTGATATTACTGCTACAGGCTCCCCGACACAGAGCTTGTAGTGGTGTCAGCCTGAGTACTAGTGATGGTCTCATTTGCATAGCACATAGCTGGTTACATAGTTTGCCCTGTTGATATATTTTATTTACTGTATTTTATTTGGTTTGAGTTATTCTTGTACCTTGCTATGTCCCCTGAGGACCTGGATCCGGATTATGTCCCCAGGTATAGCAGAGGAGATCTACCCCGAGGTATACGGGACAGGAGCAGACGCTGGAGTAGTACCAGCACCAGAGGATGAGGTGGAGCCAGAGGATTTCTCCTGAGTATTTGCTTCATATACTCAGTTATTTATGTTTCTAGTTTCTCTATTTTCTGTCTCTTGGATTATTGTACTAAACTTATTATCGGGTTATTTTCTGAGACATGTTATTGAGAGTTATTGGATTATGTTTCTTTTTAATTAGTCTGACATTTGAACTGCGATTAGCTTCTGTAGATGAGATTATAATTAGACTGTGACATGTATCGTAGACCATTATTTGTTTTACAGCTTAAGTACACTCTAACGGGTCCATCAAATTGGGTTTACCTATTGGAGTTGTGCTGCTGGCCATTGCCACTTGGCTAGTCCCTTGGTATTTTGGGACTAGGGCATGACAGTGTCTGGCGTATGTGAAGTTTCCAGACCTCAAGATTCAGAAGCTGGGAACGAGAACTACGAAGACCATATTTTTGGGCTATGCTGATAAGAGTGATGCTCGTAGGTTCCTTGATATAGAATCTAATCATATCATAGAATCTCGTGACGCAAAATTCTATGAAGACAAGTTTGCTAGGCACAAGAATGTTATTCTTGCGGATGTTCCGGAGAATTTTGTTAGCACGGACGAGACAAGTACCTCCCAAAAATAAGTAGTCCAAGAAGGAGTTGTCGTTGATGAGACAATATTTGAACAAGAACCCACTGAGCCGAGAGTAAAGCGAGTGAGGAGGCTGAAGGACATCGAAGAAGACTTTGTTACCTATCATATGGAAGCTGATACGCTTACCTATGATGAGGCAATGAAGACCAGCGATGTTATTTTCTGGAAAGAGGCTATCCATGACGAGTTTCACTCGATAAATTCTAATAATACTTGGAAGTTAGTCGATCTGCCTAAAGGAGCTAAACTCATCGGATGCAAGTGGATCTTTAAGAAGAAGATGAAAGCAGACGAAACTGTTGACAAGTTCAAGACCAGGCTAGTGGTCAAGGAGTTTTCTCAGATACAGGGGGTTGACTACTTCGATACCTATGCTCCTGTTGCACGGATGACTACTATCAGGATGCTGATTGCTCTAGGTGTTATTCACAGAATGATGATTCATCAGATGGACGTCAAGACAACATGATTTTTGAATGGTGAACTGGCTGAAGAGATTTACATGCAGCAGCCAGAAGGGTTTGTCTTCAAAGGTCTTGAAGACAAAGTATGCAAATTGGTAAAATCTCTGTATGGTCTGAAGAAAGCTCCCAAATTATGGTACGAGAAGTTTGACAAAGTTATCATATCAAATGGCTACAAGGTCAGCAAAACTGATAAGTGTGTATACACAAAGTTTGCTGTCGAAAGAGGTGTCATCGTTTGTCTCTATGTGGACGATATTGTTAATCCTAGGCACGGATGAAGAATGTGTCACTAGAACAAAGATGTTCCTATCGTCTAAATTCAGTATGAAGGACATGGGAGATGAATATGTCATCCTTGGGATTAAGATAATCCAAACAAAAGTTGGGCTTTCTCTATCACAAGCTCACTACATGGAAAAAATGCGCACACACTATGGATATCAGGATTTTCCAGGGATCGATACTCCATGTAGGTGTGACAAGAAACTAAAGCCTAACCCTGAAAAAACGTCATACAGTTAGAGTATTCTAGCGTCATCTAGAGATTGATGTATGCTACAAATACCACTAGGCCTAACATTTCTTTTGATGTGGGGATGCTGAATAGATTCACAAGTAACCCAAGTGTTGAACACTGGAAAGCTGTGAAGAGGGTGATGAGATACCTCAAGAAGACTCAAAAGTTTGCACTTTACTACAGCGGAGATCCAACAGTGGTAGAAGGCTTCAGTGATGCTAGTTGGTGCTCAGAAGAAGAGAGCGAGAGATCCATAGGAGGATATATTTTCTCAATGAAAGGAGCTGTCATATCGTGGAAGTCGAAGAAGCAGACTATGCTCTTACGCTCATCGATGGAGTCTGAGTTCTATGCACTTACAGCTGCAGTAGATGAAGCATAATATCTTTGGGAGCTCATGTACGATCTTCCAATAGTTGGTGTGCAGATTTCGGCTGTACCGATATACTGTGACAACCAGGCAGCTGCAGCAGTAGCATCTAATAATCTCTTCAATGGAAAGAAGAGAACTGTGCGGCTTCGGCACAGAGTACTGAATAACCTCATCAAGACTGGTGTCATTGCAGTGGTGGATGTTCGGAGTCAGGAGAACCTAGCAGATCCATTCACTAAAGATCTCAGGCGCCAGCTAGTCGAAGACACAGTAGGTAAAATGGGCTTGAAGGACCTCTGATATTGTGTCTTTGTAATCCTACCATCAAAATTTATGCTATTAGTTCAAAGAGAAATCTAGTAGGCATCTAGCTTTTACTTCAAGGGAGGACCACTGACTGGAAAAATATCAGATACAGTGGGTAGTCCTTATGGACAATGTGGGATATGTACCCGAAACCACTGTAGTCTACTATTTTGTTCTATAGAACAATTTCTATGTAAGGTTGGCTTCGACGCTTTAATGAGTTCTCGGGCAGAGTGAATGTTCGGCGTGCACTACAGGAAGCATGTATAGTTCATCACTACAAGGGACTTGTATCCCATGCTACGGTGGTGTGACACCACGATGAGGTAAAAGATGTAAAACCTCGACTGCGAGCCATGTCACAGCGGCAGTAGCACCGCAAATAGGCAGGTAGCCTAATGCTGAAAAGATAGAGAGTTTTAGCACAACACTACTAAGAGGTTGATGACCTCATGCTACAGTGGGTGACACCACATGAGGTAATTAACCTCGGCTGCGAGCCATGTCACAGCAGCGTAGCACCGCACGGAAGCATAAGGCTTCATGCTGTGATGTAGTACAGCACTACTAAGAGGCTAGTGTCATGCCCCAGTCCCAAAATACGTAGAACTAGGAATACATAATATGCCAGCTACGCATTCGACCAGACTCTGGTCCGACTCGAATACGTATAAGCTGTATTATAATGGTCACTATCTAAATAATCAAGTAAATATAAATATCTATGCCTCAATCCACAAAGAACAGAATGCACAAGAATGAGCTACATGTGCTAAAGTCGTTCGCCCAATAACACAAACTCGAATAGACTCGAGAAAAAAAATATGAGTCTATAAAACTAGGCTACATCGGCAAATAAATAAACAATATGAATAAATAATCATAACTCCAGTAGATATGATATAAGTACCTGATATTAATGCCTGTAAGACAAGCAACTCCATCAGCAACTCCCAAGGCTCCATAACCGTCTATGCTGTAAAAACTGGAAGGAGACCAGGTCCTCAGAGGGACGTAACAAGGTACAAGAAACACCATGCTAAAAGTAAAACAGTACAATGACACATACTCAAGGGTAAACTACTGTAACCAACTATGTGATATGCAAATGAGAGTATGATATCGTACCCCGGGCTGGTACTCACGAAAGATCCCAATGTATACTTCTGTATGCTAATAGTACACTCAAGGCTCCGTGTGGGGGAACCAGAAGGAAAATGTATATATAAAGTACTCACGAAAGATCCCAATGGACACTTTCGTATGCTAATAATACACTCAAGGCTTCGTGTAGGGGAACCAGGAGGAAGATGTATATATAAATTACTTATGAAAGATCCAAATGGACACTTCCGTATGCTAATAGTGCACTCAAGGCTCCGTGTGGGAGAACCAGGAGGAAGATGTATATATAAATATAATACCTTAGATCCGCATAAGGAACCTAAAGCCTAGTACACATAAATAGTAATAGTAAAATATGCCCAGAGCACGATGAAGACTCTCCCCACCCAATGTAATCTCACGTCTCATGTCCACGATGTCTCATGTCCATAACACGCAAGATCATGACCTCTAGCAAGTACGAGCCATAATGATATATATATAATATGCAAGTCTCATTTCACGAATCTTGTAAACCTTTACAAAATCTCCATGAATAACTCAAGAAAGATTCTGTCACATGAAATAGTGTCAAGTGTCCTAGGTATGGCATACTTGGTAAAGCCAGCACGTAAAAATAGGATCGTGGAATCAACTCTCTAAGTGACGTTGCACGACTCCGCGTACGGCATCGACACCCGAATCTTGTTTGGACGCTAAGAAACGTCTCACGGTCCTAGGGTAAACACACACATCCATCACGTAAAATAACTATAATAACTAAATAATATAATAAAGGCAAGAAACTGTGATACGTTATGGCAAGGTACACTTGTCTGGGTTCTGAACTCCGTCAACTGCTCCTGGGAAAGTGAAATCTGCACGTACACCTCTGAATGCTGAAAAAAAATATCACCATTATTCTCAGAATACTAGAAATAGCTAGGATTGACTACCCATAAGTCATATTTGGACACAGAGACAAAATTGACAGTTTTGGGTCAAAGCGAGGTCTAAATATAGTCCACTTTGTACCGTAAAATGTGTCAAAGATAAAGTTCTCCAAATTTGTCAAACTTAGTGTTTACGAGTCCATAACGACAACACGAACCCAACGAAATGTCCAGAACTGGATTTCGATGAGCCGATCACAAAATCGCCCTATATATGGAACCGTGGGGCCCACAAAACAATATTTTGTCAACGTTCTCCGAATCAAACCAAACTTGGGTCAGAGGACCAGCGTAACACTGTGAATTTGATGGCGCAAGTTTCGTTGCAAAATAACAAGCACACACGAAGTTACGGCGAGTGTCGGAACAACCCGATACGGTATTTTTCGACGGATACGCGTTAATTCCGGTGTGCACGCATATCCAAATCAAGTTCTGCAAAAGCCCACAAGTCCGCATTGATGGTACGCACCTTTCGGTGTAAATCGCACACGATGAAGTCGCCTCATTTGGCAGAACGCATCCCGTATTACGAGATTTTGGGTGTTTTAAAAATAAGTTTTTGGTCGTTTTGGAACAAGAACAATTTTACCATTAAAATAAACTAAAAAAAAAAATAGTAAAAATCTTGGTTATATTGCAAAGAAGTTCCTTCAATTATATTTTAAAATAATTAACGAGATGGTAGAAAATTGGACATGAACATTAGGGTTTGGATCAAAATTTTGGACTGTTTTCGAGCAGTTTTTCGGTCAACTTTCGGTCGATTTTTAGATCAAATTGGGGTGCCTAAATTTGTTTCACTTGAAGAGAATCCTAGAGGGTTAGGTTGTGAACATACCAGAGAAGACGGGGCACGAAAAAAATCAGCGAGGAGGTCGGGAGCTTCGTGCGAAGGGGGCCGCAAAGTTGCTGCTGTGCGCGTTGCTGCTGTTGCCGCTGCCGACCGCGCTCCGGCGCTGCGGCGCGGAGGGGGTCGGCGGCGGTGGCTCACGGCGGTGGTCGGGGTGGCGTGGGATTAGGGTAGGGTTTAGGTTTTGTTATATATATATATATATATATATATATATATATATATATATATATATATATATATATATATATATATATATATATATATGGGGGAAAACTTACATGGGTTCGGTTTGGGATAGGTTTAGCGGGTAGGGGTTGGGTTTAGCGGGTAATGGGTTTGGGTTTGGTTTATTTCTTTTATTAATTTATATATATATATATATATATATATATATATATATATATATATATATATATATATATATATATATATAAATAGTTTTGGACCTCAATAAATTTCAGAAAAATTATACAATATCTATTAAAAGTTTTACACCCAAAAATATTTTTTTTTACAATATTAATAATTAAATAAATATACATAATTATAAATTCAATTACATTATATATTATAACTAGCTAAAAATAAAATAAAAAATTTCCTAAATCACAAAAATTTCAGAATACAAAAATATTAAATTCTAAAAATCAGGGTGCTTACAGCTAGTGACCTTATGCTACTGTGGGTGATACCACATGAGGTAGTTAACCTCGGCTACGAGCCATGTCACAGCGGTGTAGCACCGCACGAAAGCGCAATGCTTCATGCTGGAAATATTAAACTCTCTTAAAATAGGAACTCACCTAAGTGTATGGACAGAGATAAAGGCCGTCGTTTGAGGGTAAACTTGTAGAAACCCAAGATACATACATCAAAACCAGGTCAGTACAGGGCTTTTAATGTGCGACCGGATGGCACAGCTAAGGTTATTATGCGAATGGGAAGAACAACAACTATGGTTCAGAATTTAAGGCATAATCCATTCATGTATCGTACTGTTGTTTGACCCATACGGAAAGATTCAAGTCGTGGGTGACATCTATCCTAATGCATGATGGATAGTCACTGTGAGGAACGCTCGACCATATATTGTGATATATGTTGGGGATTGTTGGTATTTTTTACTTTGCTTTAGGAGTTTTAGTCCCACATTGGAAAACCACCAATGTGTATATCTCAATATATAGCTTTGCTTAGTATTGGTATATGCACATGGAGTGGTGGCCCATGTGGGTTGACTTTCCTAGAGGGATTAAGTGTGAACCACATTATGACAATATTTATTTGTCACCACCTTTGGGAAGTTTTTCTTAGGGGCTTAGCGACTCGGACTCAGACTCAAGGGCGCAAAGTGGCGCTTTATTGGCGCACTTTGCACTTAGCACGTCTGTAAACCCCCTGACTTTGCAATTTGGATTTTTGCACAATTTTCTGGAATTTTCTAGGAATTTTTTGTAATTAAATTCAGGGTTTTAAATTATTAAATGATTTTTTATTGATAATAAATAATATTAAAATATGGTAAAAATAATATTTTTGGGTGTAAAATTAAAAACTGGACTTAGGGTAATTTTCTGGAATTTTTTGGCCTTAAACCTAATTTAAAATACCTAAAAACTATTTAACTAATTATTATTATTATTATTATTATTATTATTATTATTATTATGCATTTGTTTTCCGGCCCGGCCCATTGGGCTCAGCCCAAACCCAGCCCTGCTTAGCGGGTCGGGCGGGTCCGCCCAACCCGCGAACCCGCCGCCCGACCCGACCCGGGAAACCTATCCCCTCCCCCACGTTCTGCTCGCTGACCGCGTCCCCCGCTCCGCCGCCCGGTTCCTCCGGCCCCTCCGCCGGCACGACTGCCACGACCCCACACTCCGACTCAGCCTCCGCCAGACCCGGCTCCCCTCCGCCTTTAAAAACCCCCCTACTCCTCTTCCCTCCTCCCTCGACTTCCCCAAACCCAAGCCCTAACGCCGGAACCCTAACCCTACTCCGGCCGTCCCATTCCCCAGCACCGGTTCCCTTCCCTCTAGCTCCGCCGAGAGCCGCCCCAGGCCACTCCTCCTTCCTCCCCTCTTCTTCATCGCAGACCCGACGCCGGGTCACCCCTCTCCACCTACTCCTCCTCCTTCACTCTCCCCGCCTCCGCCGGTGATCCGACGACCCGCCGCCGGCCAACCCAGTCCCTGGCCGCCTCCGCCGGGTCCGCCAAAAGAACCCTAGGCCGGACACAACTCGCTGCCGGACACGGGCACAGTGGACACGGCTTGGACAGTGTCCAGGACACGAGACGGACACGAAAACCCAGTTCCGAGGAGCCCAGTTCAGGTACTCGTATCTCACACCTCGTAGCTCTGATTTCGATTCCGTAAATTACAACGTGTAGCCTGTATGACCCTCTCGGTGCCCGGATAAACCGCTCGGGGCATCGCGTCCTGTGGTGATCGCACACCGCGATCCAAAAACAGAAAAATCAACGCCCTGTTTCACCCCGGAACCGAGTACGTCCCGCCAAACGGGACGACTTGGTCGCGTGCAGACTTCACAAATACGTGCGCGACGTCGATACGGACGTGTAGGATTTCGCGGAAGTCGATTTGGGTGTGCGTGCACACCGGGATCAACGCGTATCCGCGGACACCGCCCCGTATCTGCCTTTTCTGATTCACGCCCTAACTTTTTGTGTACACGTCGGATCGAAACGAAATTTGCGCCATCGGACTCGTAGCGATACGCTGGTCCTGTGACCCAAGTTTGGTTCGATTCTGAGAACGTTGACAAAATCGCGTGTCGTGGGCCCCACAGGTCCCCCACTCGACGGGCGATTTTGTGATCGACTCATCGGAATCCAATTCTGGAAGTTCTGTTGGGTTCATATCATCGTTTTTGACCTGTTGACACTAAGTTTGGTAAATTTGGAGACCTTTGACCCTGACACGTTTTTCGGTGCAAAACGGGCCCACTTGCGGACCCCGTTTTGACCCGAAATTGCCGTTTTGCCCTTGTCTCCGAATTAGACTCAAGGACAGGCGTTTCTAGCTATTTGATATCTTTTAAGCATGATGGTAATGTTTATTTCAGTATCCGGACACATTTCTGGAAATTTCCCTGAGAACAGAACCGTAGTGGGATCCAAACTTCAGGCAAGTACCTGCACTTCAAGTTTATTCTTTATATTATGATAATTAGTTCCTTGCTCTACTAGCACCATTTAGATATTTACACGTAGTGTTAGAATACTGTATTTTATGTCTTGAATACTGGAGTTCATGTCTTGCTTTTCGTGTCGGGTGAAAGAATACTAGGAGGCATGTAGTTTACCCTTCCCCCTGTTCCTGTCTAATAGTTGTTGGTACGCGACTGTACCATCAGCCGAATCTCGATTATTCCTATCTAATAGCCGTCTATGACGGTCGGATTAGCCTTATAAGCCCCTACATGCCAACTACGTATTCTAAATACACAATTATACACACATAGTTTCTTGTCTTGTTACAGTTACATTTTCCTGTCTCATTATATTCCTGTTTTACTCATGTCTCTGGTTTATAGCAATTAATCATGTTTTACTTATATTCCTGATTTTTAGTGCTTAATTCTTAGTTAATTTCACTACTTATTGTGCATATTCTTATCGTGATTGTTTAGTCGGTTCTTTCCTACTTGTCATAATTATTTAGTTTAAGCTTTGTTGTGTATTGGTACTTTGCTCCTTTCCTGACTGGATCCGTTGATATTAGGCGATGATGAGGACTATGCCCCCACCTATTATGGTCCCTATGAGGTACCAGGTGATACACTTGAGGAGCCGGTTCCCACCCAGGAGGCTACTTTTGAGGAGTAGTAGCCAGTTAGTTAGTGTTTTTCTTTCATCCTAGTAATCGGGTTTGTCCCCGATTTATTTCTGGTTCTGTAATAAACAATGGATCTGTTGTCACATTTATTTATTTGAAATCTTAGCATTCCTATTTCCTGTCATTATCCTTGCCTATTTAATTATTGTGAATGAGCTAGAGTCTAATTTAATTGTGGATATGACCTAGACAGCGTACTACCGCCGATACTGCGACGTAGGCTGGACGTACCCACGTACTCGTGCCCGAATATCCGGGTGCGGGTCGTGACACATTTTTGTGGTGGCCCATGCAGGTCTAGAATCCTTAAATAGGGTAATATCTTGGGACAGAGTGTGAAATAAGATTGAGGATTATAGGAAAAGCTCATTCACAGAATAGGATCTTTTATTTCAAATCTTGAAATCATTCCTAGTGAATTTTCCTATCGTCCTTGATTTCCAAGTAATCTATTCTAATCTTCCTATCCCTTAACCTTTCAAAATGGTTCAGACAAGGAATACCGTAGGAGGCACATCCGAACCCGCCGAGCAGACTGTGCCTGAAACTCTTGCGCTCCCTCCGCCTCCAACTACTCCGACAGTTACTATGGATGGGGCACAGCTACTCGGAGTGTTCCAGGGACTTATAGAATCCCAGAAGGAACAGACTGCCCTGCTACGAACTAGCCTTTCAGAGGCTATTCGGTCCCAGGAGTCACCACAAAAGAGGCCAGGAAGTGCCAAGGACTTCAAGAACCTTAAACCCCTGGAATTCTATGGGACTGAAGGTATTCTCTATGCCGACGAATGGATAGAGAATATGGAGCGACTCCTGAAGACTGCTCGGGTCCCTGATGATCTTAAAGTGGAATCTGCAAGCCTGCAACTGTTCGACATAGCTCGGACTTGGTTTAGAGAAGAACCTCAATTATCTGCTCCTGATCTCACTTGGGAGGATTTCAAGAGGCTGTTCAAGGAGAAGTTCTATCCCGAAATGGCTCGGGAAGCTCTCGAAAGTCAATTCGAGAGGCTGGAACAAGGTAACCTTTCTGTTGATGAGTACACTGCTGAATTTAGCCGACTGAGCCACTTTGCAGAATACATGGTTCGTACCCCTGAAGATAGAGCCCGTAGATTCAAGAAGGGGCTGTCTCCTGATATTCGCCTTGCTGTCACCACTAGCCGAGCTCATACATACGAAGAAATCTTGAGCGTGGCACAAGGTGTTGAAAGAGACATGGGACATAGATTAAAGCGGGAAAGAGATACTGGAAGTATGGGACCCCACAAACGCCCTTTCCAACAACAACCACAGCAGAAGGCCCCGCAACAAACCCAGCGTCCTTTTCCTCAAGCCACAGCACCCCAACACCAAACTCAAGGACAGAATCAACAAGCTCCCACTTGTAACTTTTGTCATAAACCAGGTCACACTTGGCAAGTTTGTAGAAAGAGGCTAGGTGCCTGTCTATATTGTGGATCAGCAGCACATCAGATGAGGGACTGTCATGCTGCTCAAGGACGCACAGCTGAACAAAAAGTTCTAGTTCAGGCCAGGCCCCCAGCAGCGCAGCAGAGGGCACCACCTCAAGGACACGGACAAGCTTATGCAATGACTGTGGAGAACGCGCAGACTCTTGGAGCAGCTAATGCGCATAAGTGATTTGTAGATATCTTTTCTAGTATTGTTTAGCTCGTGTCTATTGGTCCGTGACCTCATTCCCAACCTAGTAAATTTGAACTTGCTAATAACCTGGTATGCTTTTATATTTGATAACTATAGAGATCATAGAGTCTTTTGTTATTTTGCTTAGTGTGTGTTGTTTTGTGAACTTAAATAATTTGTACCTCCTTTCATCATCATCTAGCGCACTTAATTTTGCTGTACTTGACTTATGCTGCTATTTTATAGCCTAGTTTTGCAAGCTTACTCTTTATCGAGCTTGTTCATGACAAGTGTATTATTGGGGAGGCCCACAATAATACATTTCAGAATCAGTGTATTACGGTCTGATCAACCCTAGTGCGCTTGATTCGCCCTTCGAAATAATACTCTACGTGGATTGAGATATATAGTTGGCTAGTATACTTGCCCCTGAACATGTCCGAGCATATCGTATCCGTTACTTAACTGTACTAATACGAGCATGCGAACAAATGATTACCAGAATAGAATTTTAATCCATAACTGCTTGACAATTCCCATTTGAATTCTTTAAACGCCTTGATCTCTATACTTCTGTTCTATCACCTCACCCTTGAACTATTTATTATTGATCTTCGTCTTCCCTTATTTCGGAAAGACGAAATCTTGTGCTTGGTATAAGTTTGATATATAGATAGTACTAGATATACCCCTCAGACCGGTCGAATTGATGATGACCCTTTATGATTAAGGGAATACCTTAGGTGATGTATTTGTGTTAAAGACTTAAGAATTCAATACCATGATTAAATAAGTTGGGGCATAGCTTTACTAGTTGTATAGCCTTAGAGGATAGATGGGTAAATTCTAAGTTGGGTAGAGACCGTAATGTTCACTTGAGAGAAGTCCTTTAGACTGTAATCAAGTGAGATTGGATAGAGAGAACCATACCATATTTTAATTTCGAGGACGAAATTTTTATAAGTTGGGTAGATTGTAAACCCCTTGATTTTGCAATTTAGATTTTTGCACAATTTTCTGGAATTTTCTGGAAATTTTCTGTAATTAAATTCAGGATTTTGAATTATTAAATAATTTTTTATTGATAATAAATAATATTAAAATATGGTGAAAATAATATTTTTGGGTGTAAAATTAAAAACTGGACTTAGGGTAATTTTTCTGAAATTTTTGGGCCTCAGACCTAATTTAAAATACCTAAAAACTATTTAACTAATTATTATTATTATTATTATTATTATTATTATTATTATTATTATTATTATGCATTTGTTTTTCGGCCCGGCCCATTGGGCTCAGCCCAAACCCAGCCCTGCTTAGCGGGTCGGGCGGGTCCGCCCAACCCGCGAACCCGCCGCCCGACCCGACCCGGGAAACCTATCCCCTCCCCCACGTTCTGCTCGCTGACCGCGTCCCCCCGCTCCGCCGCCCGGTTCCTCCGCCCCCTCCGCCGGCACGACTGCCACGACCCCACGCCCCGACTCAGCCTCCGCCAGACCCGGCTCCCCTCCGCCTTTAAAAACCCCCCTACTCCTCTTCCCTCCTCCCTCGACTTCCCCAAACCCAAGCCCTAACGCCGGAACCCTAACCCTACTCCAGCCGTCCCCTTCCCCAGCACCGGTTCCCTTCCCCCTAGCTCCGCCGAGAGCCGCCCCAGGCCTCTCCTCCTTCCTCCCCTCTTCTTCACCGCAGACCCGACGCCGGGTCACCCCTCTCCACCTACTCCTCCTCCTTCACTCTCCCCGCCTCCGCCGGTGATCCGACGACCCGCCGCCGGCCAACCCAGTCCCTGGCCGCCTCCGCCGGGTCCGCCAGAAGAACCATAGGCCGGACACAACTCGCTGCCGGACACGGGCACAGTGGACACGGCTTGGACACAGTGTCCAGGACACGAGACGGACACGAAAACCCAGTTCCGAGGAGCCCAGTTCAGGTACCCGTATCTCACACCTCGTAGCTCTGATTTCGATTCCGTAAATTGCAACGTGTAGCCTGTATGACCCTCTTGGTGCCCGGACAAACCGCTCGGGGCATCGCGTCCTGTGGTGATCGCACACCGCGATCCAAAAACAGGAAAATCAATGCCATGTTTCACCCCGGAACCGAGTACGCCCCACCAAACGGGACGACTTGGTCGCGTGCAGACTTTACAAATACGTGCGCGACGTCGATACGGACGTGTGGGATTTCGCGGAAGTCGATTCGGGTGTGCGTGCACACCGGGATCAACGCGTATCCGTGGACACCGCCCCGTATCCGCCTTTTCTGATTCACGCCCTAACTTTCTGTGCACACATCGGATCGAAATGAAACTTGCGCCATCGGACTCGTAGCGATACGCTGGTCCTGTGACCCAAGTTTGGTTCGATTCTGAGAACGTTGACGAAATCGCGTGTCGTGGGCCCCACAGGTCCCACTCGACGGGCGATTTTGTGATCGACTCATCGGAATCCAATTCTGAAAGTTCCGTTGGGTTTATATCATCGTTCCTGACCTGTTGACACTAAGTTTGGTGAATTTGGAGACCTTTGACCCTGACACGTTTTTCGGTGCAAAACGGGCCCACCTGCGGACCCCGTTTTGACCCGAAATTGTCGTTTTTGCCCTTGTCTCCGAATTGGACTCAAGGACAGGCATTTCTAGCTATTTGATATCTTCTGAGCATGATGGTAATGTTTATTTCAGCATCCGGACATATTTCTGGAAATTTCCCTGAGAACAGAACCGTAGTGGGATCCAAACTTCAGGCAAGTACCTGCACTTCAAGTTTATTCTTTATATTATGATAATTAGTTCCTTGCTCTACTAGCACCATTTGGATGTTTACACGTAGTGTTAGAATACTGGATTTCATGTCTTGAATACTGGAGTTCATGTCTTGCTTTTTGTGTCGGGTGGGAGAATACTAGGAGGCATGTAGTTTACCCTTCCCCCTATTCCTGTCTAATAGCTGTTGGTACGCGACTGTACCATCAGCCGGATCTCGATTATTCCTGTCTAATAGCCGTCTATGACGGCCGGATTAGCCTTATAAGCCCCTACATGCCAACTACGTATTCTAAATACACAATTATACACACATAGTTTCTTGTCTTGTTACAGTTATATTTTCCTGTCTCATTATATTCTTGTTTTACTCATGTCTCTGGTTTATAGCAATTAATCATGTTTTACTTATATTTCTGATTTTTAGTGCTTAATTCTTAGTTAATTTCACTACTTATTGTGCATATTCTTATCGTGATTGTTTAGTCAGTTCTTTCCTACTTGTCATAATTATTTAGTTTAAGCTTTGTTGTGTATTGGTACTTTGCTCCTTTCCTGACTGGATCCGTTGATATTAGGCGATGATGAGGACTATGCCCCCACCTATTATGGTCCCTATGAGGTAGCAGGTGATACACTTGAGGAGCCGGTTCCCACCCAGGAGGCTACTTTTGAGGAGTAGTAGCCAGTTAGTTAGTGTTTTTCTTTCATCCTAGTAATCGGGTTTGTCCCCAATTTATTTCTGGTTCTGTAATAAACAATGGATCTGTTGTCACATTTATTTATTTGAAATCTTAGCATTCCTATTTTCTGTCATTATCCTTGCCTATTTAATTATTGTGAATGAGCTAGAGTCTAATTTAATTGTGGATATGACCTAGACAGCGTACTACCGCCGATACTGCGACGTAGGCTGGACGTACCCACGTACTCGTGTCCGAATATCCGGGTGCGGGTCGTGACAACGTCAGCATCGTCGCATGGCGCTCTTGCGCTTCTTTTATGCTCGAGTTACATGCACTATTGCTTGCTCGGGCACATGCTTCGTGGAGCCATGCAACCAGGGACCATGCGGTCAGGTGCCCATGCAGACAGGTGCACATGCGGTCAGGGGCCATGCGGTCAGGTGCTCATACGGTCAGGGGCGCATACGGCCTGGAGGTATGCGGCCAGCAAGTTAGCTTGAGTGAGTCAAGTGTGGAGAGGACAGGGACTGCTGTTGGCGGCTCGGTGCGGCACTATCTGCTCTGTGCAGTATAGCGCGCAGGCGGCTCGTGGCTCTCTGTGCCACGTGCCTGCAACAGCTACAGCTTTCGGCGCCTAACGGCGTTGTCTGCTCTGTGCAGTACAGCGGCGCAGGTGGCTCATGCGGCCTAATTTTTTTCTCTAGCCGCATAGAACCTGAAATCCTCTTTATATAGAGGCTCTCCTCTTTCGTTTAGTGTGTTAAAAAAATTGAGAAAGAGAAAAATTGAGAGCACCAACAGGACCTGCGGCAGTTTTTAGAATTCTTCCAAAGGAATCTTCCGAGTGATCCGAAGGTGACCAAGTGCGTTCCAGAAGTTCCCGTGTGAATTTGCTGGATCCTGAGGGAAGATCGTTGTATAGCGCAAATCTTGCCTTAAATTCTGGTGGTTTTGATCACCCCAGCAAGAGTTCCCTTCTTTGTATTTCTGTTCTTGTTCCCGTTCTTTTCGGTGTAGTGTCTGCGAACGTAAAGAGAAGAACAGTTTTCTTATTCTTGTTGTATTTATATTTTTTTTGGGTTGTCAGTTTGTAGCATGTTCCTTGTTTAGTGCTTCTGTGGGGTTGTGTGTCACTGAAGAGGAACTCTTGTGTGAATCTCGGTGCACAAACTTCTCTTCCGAAATTTGTAGAGACGAACTTTTGTGTGAGTCTCTACTTTGTGGCTACCTCTTCTTCTTTGATCTGACTTCGGGACTAACAGGAGATTGAACTACTACTTAAAGTCACACAGTGGAGTCGATTAGAAATTTACAAAAATGTTATCCATCACTTTAGTTTTTTTTTATAATACAATTATCCATGACAAGACAACGATATGGTACTGATGTGACGATGATGTTAATATTACAAATAGTATATTTTTTCAAACAATTTATTTTTGATATTCTAATTTAATTTTTTGTATTTTTTATTTGTTATCGATTTTCTAACACTAAAACTTGGAGCTATCATGGCGTAGGCATGACAATAATTTTAGTGATAAAGATAACATATTTTTTAAAATAATTTATTTGTGATATTCTTTTTCTTTTTTAATTCTATCAAAAAAAAAAATTTATTTGTGATGAAAAATTTTAACACTAAAATCAACGACACATCATTAGCATCTCATGCGTAATAATATCAAAAAAAATATTTAGATGACAAATAGTATTTTTGAAAATAAGTTTCGTCCCTTTTTTTTTTCCTACTTGGAGTTCAATAAATGCTCGCATCTTTGTTTGGATTTTTGTACGAATAAATAAATTACCAAATATATGCACCGTGCCGTACCAATTTTTCGATATTGGAATATGATTCACTTATATTGATTGGTAGATATAGAGATGTTTGCTTTTGTTATCGGTAATATGTGGGACAAATTCCATTAAGGCCGTTGTCGGTGAACAACGCATTCGATGGGCTACTGGGTTTGATATTTTTTCGGGCCTACATGGGCCTCATCCGTACAACCATACAGAAATTCAACTTCAATAAATAGTGATTTAGGTCGCTTTGGCTAGACTTTTTAAAATTTTATTCTGAAAATAATTTTTTTAAAATAAGTTATTAAAAAAAAATTTGATAGAGGATCAGAAGAGGAAGCGGGAGAGAATGAGAGAGGTAGGGGAGAGAGAGAGAGAGAGAGAGAGAGAGAGAGAGGAGAAACTGAGGGAATCGAGAGTCTTGGGGAGAGAGAGAGAGAGAGGTTCCTCTTCTGATCCTCTTCTGAAAAAAACAGAAAAAATAGTTTGGAAAAAGAATGGGGGTGGCCCACCACTAGTGGGGGAGAACAAAACTGAAAAAAAGTTTTATAACGCAGGTTTTTTTTTTATTTGAAAACTGATTTAAAATGCAGGTTTGGAAAAAGAGTTTTCTGAAAACTATTTTCTTAAAATTTTCAACCAAACGTTATTTTAAATTACTGAAGCATTTTCGTTTGAGAAGCTGCGTCTAAAATCCTAAGCAAACATACCCTTACTGAAGCATTTTCGTTTGAGAAGCTGCGTTTAAAATCCTAAGCAAACATACCCTTACTTTCCTTGATTGTCAGTCTCGAATATTGGCCGATCAATCCCCTCCGAACGCTCCGTTAGTTCTAGCGGCTATTATTCAGTCTCGGGAACGAAAGCTAACGCCATCCATTTATGCCATTATATTTCCGGAAAATAAACACAAATAAACCCAAAATAGTAATAATAACAATAATAATAATAATAATAAAACCTAACAAATAAATAAATAAATCCTTTCTCTGTTACGTTCTCTCTCTCTTTTCTCTTCTCCGAGCGATTGAGGAGGGGGAGGAGGAGAAGAAGCGGATTTGGAAGTGATTTCTAGCGTTTGGAGAACTCCCCGTCCGTTGTTAATTCTTCAGGTGATGGGTCTCATCTTTAGATATAGGGCTTCTGGCGAGTCTGCGATGATTATTGTGGAAATTATTATTTTTTGGTGTTTGATTTGGTGGCGGCATTGTCGTTATTTTTTGGTCAGTTAATTACTGTTCCATTTGTTTTTTGTTTTTCCTCTCATCTATTGCTCAGTATGCGTAAAAGATGTAATTTTTTAGCATTTTTCTCTTATTTCTGTAGAAAATGTTTGAGTTCTGGGGGGGTTCTAATGGTGAATTTGAGATGGATTGGTGTTGTTCTTGTGGATTTTGGGGGTTCGACAGGGTTTTGGTTGCAGCATTGCCAATTTCTTTGGATTATGAATAGTTTTTCCCAGAAAGTTACGATTTCATTTTATTTTGATATTTTATTTCCTAATATACTTAAAAGTTGATTTTTTTTTTTTTTGTATTATTTCTCTTATTATCGGTAGAAAAATAGTGATTTTGTGAGATTCTCGGTGTTGATTTGGTGTGGATGGATGTTCCGTGATTTATTTATTTATTTGATAGGATGTGATTTAGGTCCTCATTCAGGAAATTTCATGTAAAATTCTTGTTTTTCTTTTGAAATCCCACATAATAATCTCTCTATAGGAAATTGATAAAGTAGTAGTTCCTACTTGCAGGACAGATATATGACATCATTGATACATTTATCAATTTTATGTATAAATGTTGTATTTATAATATGAAAGCTAGTTTGGGAAGCTATTGCCTAACTATTTCGTATATGTCATACAAAATTTGATATTTTGTGCAAATAGATTAATGCATGGGCAATTGACTAAATTGTAATTGGCGTAAGGATCATTTTCCAATTAATTGGTTATACCATATTGTTCAATATTGTACATCATGATAAGAACTACGGGAACTATAGGAGATCAGGAGTAGCATAAAGCCATTTTGCTCAAATATGACATAAGACACTACAGAGGTGGCAATTCAAACATTGTTTTGGCACATCCGAGTGTAATGTTGGAGTGGTCATGTCATGTCCATTGTGTCAGACCCGACTTGATATGGACACACCACCAATTTATTTTAGCGTGTGTGCTTTCCTAGGGATTAAGTGTTTGGTAAATTGGGTGAATTATTGCATAAGCTTCTCATTTTCATTAATATATGGGTAGAGATGCAGCTGTGCTCGACGAGGCACGACACGCTCTATCCGTGCCGTTGGCACGCCAAGTCCTCTATCGGCACGACCATTGGAAAATTCTTGTCGTGGTGTGCCTTAAATCTCCCCACCCAGTGCCGAGCACGACACAAGTGCCATCCGGCACCTACGTCAGTGTCGCACGTGTGTCGTCAGTTGTGCCCATTCTTTGCCTGCCATGGCTACTAGGTAGGAGTTTGGGTTTTGGTTTGGGCTAAAAGTTAAAAAAAAAATAGACAGACCCAAGGCACCAAGTCCAACCGACTTTTGACTTCTGGGCTAAAAGTTTGAAAAAAAACAATTTCAAAAAAAATGAGGAAAAAAATTAAAAAAAAATTTTAAAAAGACATTAATTAGTTGAAATAAATAAATGTTATTAATATGGATCATTTGAATAAAGTGAATTATAATTTACATTTTAGATGGGTTGAGTGGCGCATTGTGGGAGTTCTAGTCTTTACGTCTTCGAGTTCGAGTCTTCTTTCTTGAGTTGAGTTCGCATTGTGAAGTAGTAAAAAGTATTATTGTAGTGGTTTTTTCTCCGCTTGAGTTGCTTGGTTTCGAGTCGTCTTCTTCTTTGTCTTCTTATTTTTAGTAGCTTGAAGGCTCCGTATCAATTCATCATCTTCAAGATTGAGGTTAGCGAAGTTTTCGTCTTGGGTTAATTCCATATCTTGCATTTTGTTATTTGCATCCAACCAATCCTTCAAGCATACGATGACTTGCACTATCTGTGGCTATAGTTTACTCCTCTAGCTCAAGGCCATATTATCTGTAATAAAAGAAGATTCTGATGCAGCATGTAGTCAAAGGCGCGCCTGAGGCACGTCTTGCTCCTAGGCGAAGGGGCAGCGCCTCAGGGCACTCCAGAAGGGACGCAATTCTTAAGGCGCACCTAAAGCGTGTCTATGCGCGCCTTTTCCGAGCGCCTTGGAATAGCTAAGACGTGCATTGAAAATCTTGTGAAAAAAATAACATGTTTAGACTTTTTTTTGAACTGTTGTACTGTTTTTAGACTGTTTTTTGGACTGCTATACTTTTTTTTTTTACCGTTTTCTCTCTCACACACTCAATTCAAAGTAATTGCAACCTAGACATAGGGGAATTTGAAGCACACATGTTTATCAATGTAGAAATCAGATGTGAATATATATATATATATATATATATATATATATATATATAATTTTAGCGCCTCGCGTCGCTCGGACGGGCACCTTAAGTGCGCCTTGCGCCTTTGACTACCTTGTTGATGCTATTGTGACACCGGTAGAGTTAAAAGGTCATGTACCATAATAGGTAGTATCAGAAACTTTTTTACGTGTGATTTCATATAGTTCAATACCTGCACTACTACTACTAGTCTACTACTACTACTACCATCATTTGCACTGCTACCACTATGTCTATTTTTACTTACTAGTGCCATAAAAAAAAATTGGTGCTAAAGGTAGAAGAGGAAGTAGTAGCAGTTATAGGAGTGGGTGTACTACTACCATGTTGTGATTGATATATATGTCAAACATTGATCTAATTAAAGCTTTATTCTCTTCTATTTTGTTATCTATAGGCAATTGTATATTTTTATAAATTGTTTCTAAAGCTCCAACTACACCAGCTAACTTAATTCTATGATCAATAATAGCAGCTAAACAATAAAAAGGGAAAATATCTCCCCAATGCTTTTTTATATTTTTCTTTCATTCTATAAATAATTTGTTCAAAACTTTGTCCAGCTCTATATTTTGCAAATATTTCAGAAAAAAAAGAAGTTGTTGTAGCATTAAAGGAGAAGTTGTCTAGTATAAACCAGATAATACATTTGTAGCTTCATAAACTACTTTTAAAAACTTTTTTCTTAATTTGGAAACATACCAATCTAACTTTGATAATTTAACAGGCACTTGATAAAAAAAATCATTGTAAAATAATGTAATTTCTTGCTCATATGGAATACAAGATCTTAACATTGTATATGTAGATTTCCACCTATGTAGAATATCTGAAGCGAATTTTCTTTTACCTCTACTGTTAGTAGCACAAAAGTGGGAAAAAATATCTTATTGTCTGGCCGATAATGAATAATATATACAAGGCTGGCTCTAATTGTTTCTAAATGAGTATTAATAATCTTAAGACCATCTTGTACAATTAAGTTAATAATATGGCAAGCACATCTAACATGAAACAGTCGACCATCTAATATAGGCCGTAGTTGGCTTTTTAAAACAGATATTGTAGTTGTATTGTTGCTAGTCTTATCAAAAAATAGAGTAAAAACTTTGTTACGTACGTTATAATCATGAACAATTCTAAAATAGAACTACCAATTACATTTCCAGTATATGGAGAATCTAGCATGCTAAAACCAATTATTCTTTTATTTAACATCAAATCAGAAGTAATATAATGAGCAGTAACACATACATAAATTAAGTTTTGAATAGTTGTCCAGATATCACAAGTTAATAAAATTATATTACTAAGTTGTATAAAATGATCTCGCAATTTTTCTTATACTCTTTAAATGTTTTCATATCTTCAGTAACTAAAGTCCTTGATATTTTATGGAAAAAAATGGATTCATACAACTTTTCATAGTTTTTTCAAAGCTTGGATGTTGAGCATAAATAAAGGGCAATTCGCACTTAATAATATGTTTTGTAATTTCTCTTTTAGTGAATTCCTGAGAGTACAAAAAAGTTTTTAATGATTCAAAAGTTGAATCAAATTGTAATTATGTTTGCCTACTGTCTTCAAGGCCCTTGTATCTTTCAAAACAAGAATGCCTAACTAGGTATCCAGTACCTATTACAGTAGGAGACAGATAAGTACTACAAACTTTACATTTGGTTTTCGTATACGATTTTCCATCTGCATTTATCATAAGCTGACTGTCGGGTCCTAATACGTTTACTGGTTTGAAAAGAGCCTAAACTTCATATCTAAATCTTTGGGGTAATTTGTTCCGGGATAAAAATCGTCATCATAGAGGGTGCAATTCGGGCGGACTAAATCCGAGCCCGATCAGGTAAACCCGTTAATGGGTTGAGTTAGGGTTGAAGATACTCGGGCTCGGACTCGGGTTGAAATATTTGAACCCGATCAAAAATTGGATTGGACTTGGGTTCATGTGTTGGATTACCCAAAGAACCTGAAACCCAATATATATATATATATATATATATATATATATATATATATATATATATATATATATATATATATATATATATATTTTAAATAAAAAAGTTTGAACCCTAAATTTCTTCACCCAAACTCTTCAACTCCTTATCATAAATCTCATTTCAGTTTGTGTTTTGTAATGATTGATACTTGATTGCTATTTGATTTTGTGTTTAATATTACCTTTTGTTTAAAATTATTTTAAATATCATATTAGAGCCCGATAAACCCGATTGACCCGACCCAACCCGATCCTCCAGGCTTGGTCTTAGGCTACATATGTTGAACCCGAGGTCGGGTCGGACTTGGGCTCGGGATAGGCTTATGATTCATTGGGTTGGGCTTGAGTTGAGCTCAAGTCCCACCTAATCCGTCCGAGTTGCACCCCTTTCATCCCCCAAAAATGGGCCGTCTGTTACAGAAGTTGCTACACTAAAAATGGATGATTGCAATGGATTTTTTTTCTTTTCTTTTTGAGATGCATTAGCTTTAGAAGGATCTATAGGATCCAAATATCCGGAAAATAAACTATTGAAAGTTTCTAAAATATCATTGCGATCTACCGAGCCACTACCACTAGCATTTGGATCCATTAGAATTGCTAAATGTATAAAAAATTGGAAACTAAACCTCAACTTGATTTATTAGTAGCAACCTCCAGTAGTATTGTAGTAGTACTGTAGTAGACTCTTGAACGACCTTCATAATAGATGAAGTCGAAGTGTTCACGTAGTTGAGAATTATGATCGATGTTGATTCACAGTTTACAAGCAGTCAAGCACTTAAACAGTAAATAGAATGAGAGGAGTTGGAATGGATTGGTGTGGTATGTTGAAATGGGTGAAATTGATCCATATTTATAATTTTTTGGCTGCCTGTATGTTTTTTTTGTTTATTTTATGTGAAAAATGACCAAAATACTCCTACAAACGGTTAAAATTGGGGGCATTTTGGCTAAAAAAATTCCGACCAGAGGATAAATGGGAAGCGTATTATTGTAAAATACTCCTCCAAACGGTTATAATATGGAAGGGGTATTCAAAAGGTCCAAATTGCCCCCATCCCCCCCCCCCCCCCCCCCCCCCAAACAACCCAAAGAGTTATTTTGTTATAGAAAAAACCGATTAGAAATAGCGTGTCGTGTCGTGTCGTGCCGGCACAGCTACACCACGCCAAGCACAGCTAGCTCCCGTGCCGGCACAGCCTACACCTATACGGCCAGCTATCTGTGCCAGCGGCAGCACGGCACATCAAACACCTCCATATATGGGCAGCTGGATCTTGTTTAATCACAATTTATATTGTTATCAAATAATATATATAGTGATTTATTTTTGTAAGCTCGTCATTTATTTATGATGCTGCCTCCAGTGTATTGTAAGGTGAGAAGATGGTCGCACATGAGTTTACGGTGGACTTGGATAAGCCGCTTGTTTATCAGGTATGACAATTTATTTATTTATTTATTTATTTGCTGCTTCTGATAGCTTGGGCAAATACTTTATTTTTTACACTGATAAATTGAGTTCCATAGTTATATCTGAGTCATGATTTTCTAGAACTAAGGACATGCCCTGCTGTGAATGTTGGAAGCTTCCGTTCCCAAGGACATGCCTTTCCATGTTCTCTTTGTGATACAATGTCCAATTGTAAATCTCAAAACGCAAAGCAAATAGTTAGACACCATTTCTTTGGAAGTAGTGGAATTTTCTATATCTTGTTTGTTTAAATCCCTATAAGTTCGGCGTAAGTTTCCTCAATAGAAAACCTTTGTACATCCACCTTTGTTCCTTGACAGCTTAATATATACCTATTTGTTATGCTCAATTATCTTTGTTTTGATGTAATTCAGAATGTGTCAAGTTCCTATTTTTTATGAATAACAAACATGATTCTAATTTGAAACACTTCATCATTTTTATTGTTCATAAACTTTATACTTTCTAGGACTTTCTTTTGCAAATATTTGCCGCCTCAGTAGTGTATCAAGAGCATATTGTTGCTAAAGTTTCTTTGGCCTGCCAGCTTAATTTTTAACCAAGGCTTTTTGAAACTGTATCAGGTTGGCCATCTCGGAGAAGCATACCAAGAATGGGTCCACCAGCCTATTGTAAGCAAGGAAGGTCCCCGCTTTTTTGGAAATGATTTCTTAGAGGTAATTTCTTTACAGTATATGCAAATGAACAAAGTTCATCATCACTTCTTCTTTTCTGACGTTCTTGCATTTCGAATTACTAGTTCTTAACGCGGACTGTCTGGTGGGCTATTCCAACCATATGGCTGCCAGTTGTGTTTTATTTTGTGACAATGTCTATCCGCTTGGGCCACACACTTCCTCAAGTCGCAGTAATGGTTATGACTGGAATTTTAGTTTGGACATTGATCGAGTACACATTGCACCGTTTCCTTTTCCACATTGAAACAAAGAGTTACTGGTAGATATTTTTCCCTTCTCCAACTGCACCCAGCTTTTGGTTTATCTTTGAGATGAATAATATCGATGTTGAAAATCCATGTTGCAGGGCGAATACAGCACATTATCTTTTGCATGGATGCCATCATAAGCACCCTATGGACGGTTTGCGCCTTGTTTTCCCACCTGCTGCAACAGCAATTCTTTTGTTTCCGGTATGATTCACACCTGGTGCAACAACAATTCTGATGTTTTCTTTCTTTTTGGCATATATTGACTATTGATAACATAAACCAACTCTTGGTCATGATTTCCAGTGATTGTGGCTAGAATCAAAATGATCCGAGCTCAATAGCCAGGATTTACCTGTTCCTTTTATTGAAGATAGAAAAAGTTGTGTGTTCATCATAGCTATTGACACTAGTGTTGTTGCTGATCTTTTGGAACCTGTCTTCTAGTTCTGGAATGTGCTTAAACTCTTTTCAACTCCTACCACTTGCCCTGCATTATTCGGGGGAGGCTTGTTGGGTTACGTGATGTACGACTGCACTCACTATTACCTACACCATGGGAAACCGACCAAAGAACCGGCTAAACATCTCAAGGTGAGTAAGAAATCAGATCTCATCGAAACTCATGACAATTTATCCTTTTTTCGACACTGACCAGCCTTGTTTATGTATCAGCGATATCATTTGAATCATCACTTCAGAGTTCAAACCATGGGCTTCGGGATCACGTCTTCACTATGGGACGTTGTATTTGGGACACTGCCACCACCATCAAAATCCTCGGAGAAGAGCAGCTGATAGTACCATGGTGCCTTTGCATCGTAAAGAGGCTGTGATTTATTTATCAACTTGGACACATTTAATTATTACTCATGTTGGTGTAGCCTCACCGGTTTGGCAGAGACTCTTTATAGATGTCATTCTTTTATTTTATTTTTGGTACTTTTCTTTCTCCTCTCCCTGACTGTACCAGTTAGTTTTATTATGGGGAATGCCCTGATTCTTGTCTTGGCTACTTACCAAGATCAAGTTGATAAGAATTTGATTCAGTTCGACTTGCATCCCCTGGGTCTCCAGTTTTTTTTTTTCTTACTGGTTATAATATTTTTCAAGTTGTGATGCCTGAATGTGTAACTGTAGCTACTGCTCTTAACCCAGGTCAAGAAATGTATGATAGTCGAATTTGAAAGCATGTTTTAATTCTGAAACTCAGCCTATGAAGGGCTGTGAAGTGTCTTAAATGTGAAACTCAGCCTATGAAACTCACCGTACACTTTCATTTTCTTCCACTTGATGGCCTGAAAATGAGCATTATTTCAGGCTGCCACTGCATGCACTTATTCTCAGGCTGTCAAGTGGAGGAAAATCATGGTACATGATGAGTCCGGCTCACTGAATAATTTTTCCTATCTACTGTAGAAAGGCTGTGAAGTAGGCATTGATTTGGTTGTCGGCAGATATCCACTCTGGGCTGACTCACAGAATAGTGGATAAAGTGTTTGTACAAATGCCTGCCTTCTTTTCTTTAATGTTCTGTGATTTGGTGATCTCAACAAAAGAACCTACGAATAGGAGAATATTTATGTTGAGAACAAATTGTGTGACAGTTTAAGTTACTCAGACAAGTATTTGCATATACCAACAAAGTAATGAATTATTTTTCCGAAATCAAGCTATTTGTATTATCCTTATGCAGTTCACCATTTTAATAGTAAAATAATATTAAATTATATCAAAATTAGTTTTTTGAATTTTTCTTTTTTTTTTGAATTCCAATTATATCAAAGTGGGTGTTTCAAGTTTCAACTCCCAATTATATTCTTTCATACAAATGGCTTACGAGTTGAACTTGAGTGGCTCTTATGGTTACCGAGAAGAGACATAAGATCCAGCTGGATGGCAGAAGATCAGTGGATCGAGCCAGGACGTATTATTCTGTCTATTTAAAAAATTGTGGGAGCTGGAGGACAGTAGGTCCAAAGACATGCAATGCAGTGTACACAAAGTCTCGAACGTTACGTCGGATTCGAGCTTTATGCCAAAAATTCAAAAAAAAAAAAAAAAATTTGGGGACAATCGTCACACGTCTTGACCAGGAAACCAGGAGGGCCGTTAGGATCAGGATATGATCCTTCCCCTCAGACATTCAGATATGAATCAGTCAAATCCTCATCACACCTTATTGTACAAAAATCAAATACTTGGGTGTACATTTCTTAGGCTCAGACCCAACACAAATTTTAAGCCCCAAAATTTGAATTTTATTAGGAAACCATATTTGTAGGATAAGTTTATACTACGACCAATATATTTAAATTTAAGTGCAACTTTTATTGTACTTTGAAAGCGAATTTTTTTTGAAATTTTAAAAGAGGCCCAACAATAACTAAAAAAAAAAATCGTTACTTTTTTTCCCTTCTGATTACATACTATTTTTACCATCCTTTTTTATCACGCCAAAAATAGCGGAAAAACAATCCTCACATCTCATACTTCCGGCCTCCTCCTCCGACAAGTTTCGTTAAAGAGCACCACTTTGAATATTGTCCTCAAATATGCACCACCTTGAATATCGTGGCACCACTTTGAATATTGTCCTATATTAGGCATCAAAATGGCTAAATCGAGCCTTGGCTCAAGCAAAGGATTAGAGCACATAGCCAAAAAATACCTTGCCTGATGAAAGCCTCATAGTATTCTCTTGGCGCCATCAAACTTAGGGTCATTTGATTCACTGCAATATAATCATAATCATAATAAAATCAAATAAAAATTAAAAAATTAAAAAAAAAATTCAATTCCATTACGACGATTACATTACAGTGAACCAAACGAGCCCTTAATGTTTTCGAGGTTTAGATTTGTCCCACAGAGGGGTTTTAGGGGGGAGAGATCCTCCTCCAGTCCTACAATACCAAAACCGTCACATTTGAAAAAATAATCAAGATACAGATATCCTACTCCATTGGAACAGGGTTGGCACTTATTTGTTCATATGGAGTCATGGACTGCCCAATTAATGTGTAAACCTATAGAACATCAATAAAATGGCACTGTGGACTACTTGCATATCATAGTGCTTCCACAAACACAAAAGATTGCAGGTGCTGTAAGAGTTCCTAATTTTCATGACGACTTGAGTTTGGAAATATCAAATTTTAAGATTATCATAAAGGCTGCTTGGATGCCTCTTGCACCATGATTTTCTGCAGAAATCTATGAAATCAGAGTTATTCCATAGTTTGGCTCCTAGCATACTTGATTGTATGGACGAATTGTTATAAAGACCAACGAAATCCAAAGAAAAATAAAGGCCAGTAAATATTTTTCTCCCTGGAACTTTTCAAAACTACAATTTTGAAGGAATCATGTGATATCCTCTAAATGCAGCAGTCCAAGTACAGCTCCCAAAGAAATGTTGGCTGAAGCATGAGCATGGGACTGATCTGTCAAGTAATGGGCTACTAAAGGCCAGTTCATAGGCATAAACCAATTTATTACTGTCTAAATTAAAATAAAACTGCGAAACAATGTAAATTTGGTGAAGGTCTTGCCTCAGCCAAACCACTACAATACTGATTCACACTCCCAACTAGTCATTTCTCTACTTTAGTAAAGCCAGGCCTTCTGTCTCATTCAATGTAGCAATAGGGCTCTGTTGGGAAACTTGTATTTGCAAATACAACATCATGACTTCGGCTTCTTCCTCATTGTCCAAAAAGCTGCAAAGTAGTGGTTCTGCAAAGGAAGAATATGCAGGCACATCAACAATCAACTTACCAGTCAAAGCTTAAAAATATTGAACGACTATTCCCATTGGTCCAATCACCAATAGAATTTTCTTTGCTAACTGCATGATCTATATTTGATGAACAAAATAAGAACTCATCAATGAAGACAAATGACTAAAACCAGGTTCATCATGAGATCAGACCATTTTCTCTAGGGTTAATACTGAGCAGTATACGCTGCAGATCTACATGTATACAGTGCTACCAACTCCAAGAACAAAAGTGAGCTTATATTTTGCCAAAAGGAAAATATTTAAGTACTTAAAAATGATAATTAAGCTTACTCGCATCATCGATCGAGGATTTGCAGTGTAGGTTGTCTCAACAATTTTCTCCATCTATGGATTCATAAATAAAAAAAAAAAAGGCCATGTAACCAATGATATCCAAATTATTTCAGAATTCAGTGACTAGAATGAAATCAAAGTTACCTCCAATTCAAATCCATAATGGAATGCAATATTTTTCAAATCTTCCAAACTGATCTCAACGGACATATCCTGGGAAGTTGAATAGAACTTTGTATTTATATATAGGGTGGTGATGATGCAGGAATTAGTATCAGCAAGGTATACTTACATCATCAGGCCCATATGTGTCTGCAAAATGATATAGCAGGGGACCCAAGTTTATCCAGACCTAGAAATTTGACAAGTTGGGAAAGAGTTCATCAAATGGTAAGAAACATTACATATACAGAGCTCACATGACATCACTCTCAACTTTTAACAAGTTTTGATGATATGATATTTAAGCATAATACTAAAAGTAGCACTTAATATTTTTACATATAGGTACAAGTCTTTTGACAGCTTACTCCTCCATCTCTAACGATTTTTGATATAATTTCGATGTATTCCACAATGTTGTGTGCGGTATCCAGGAAGAAGCAAGTCACCACCACGTCCCAAGAGGCTGCAAGAAAATGAGGTGCAATGTTACAGGAGGGTTTTAAACAAGTAGTACATTGACATACCATATTACAAAATGAACTTCACAGAATATTTTCTCAAGAGCTGAAAAGCAAACATCACAGAGAAAGGCAAGGATTCAATTATTCAACAATATCACCTCTTTTGCAAGCTCTAAAGAAACCTGTTGTGGATGAGGAAAGAGGAAGGTGGAGGGAAAGCAGAAGCTATTGGCATGGAGAAAGGCAAGAATTAAACAACGCTATTACCCCTTTTGGAAGAAAATGGAGCCACACATGCTCTCCAGCCACACAATTTGGATTATAAAATGACAATCTATGTCGCTGATTGTGTAATAGTATAGCTATTAAAATAGAAGTGCTGGAAGCTTAAAATTATTTCAATTTGCTAATAATAAACACAGTTATTTTCTGATCACTATTGTATGACAAAGATATCTCAGAAGCATCTAATATCCAATTACTTGAGTGATTTAAGGATTTTGGTAACTTGTGGAAGAAAAAAAAAACAGCAGCATGGAATATCAATCAGGATGATCCTCGATCTCAAGTTTATTTGCATGAATAGGATATCTCGTGTTATTAATTTGATCTCTGTTTCTCGGTTGCTTCTTTTGTCATGCATTTGTAAAAAAAAAAAAGGAAGTATGAATTACTGCAGTTTGGCTGACCCATCCCTGAAAGAGTCACAAAACGCACTAGTACACTTTCAACTATGAATGATCCTTGTTGTAAGGATTCCTCGTCCAACATCAAGACCAACAATAACTTGTTCTGTTGTCGTGGATAGCCAGAGTTGTGCACATTATGATGGTTCTTCAATTCATTGATGCAAGTAAGAAGTTCTATGAGTGAATGGTTCACACATCAAACAGACCCAAGACTCCTTAAATAAACGAAGGAACCCATGATTAAAGTCCGATCCAGTGCAAAGGATGCAATGATTGGAGACTGATCCAGTACAGATGAATGGACTTACTCGTCTAAGGCACAACATGTAGTCTCGAGAAGTTGCTTTCAAGGTAGTCAAAGGTGCAGGGCGCACTTGAGGTGCAAAGAGTCCATATCGCCCGAGGCGAAGGCGTACTTAAGACACGCGCCCGAGCGAAGCGAGATTAAAAAAAACATAAATAAATAAATAATGTAAAAAATAAAACCAAATAAACCAATAAAAACATGACCAAATGAACTAGCAGAGTAGTATTTTATCAGGACTAACAAGAATTTGTGTTCGCCTTACCACACTTTAAAAAATATTCATAAGACGCGTCTTTTCTTGGTTGCGCCTTGTTAAAAGACGCCTCACCTAGTGAGGTGCGAGGCGCAATTGTTGCGCCTTGCTACAAGGCGCGTCTCGGGCACGCCTTTGACTACCATGGTTGCTCTAATCTATCTCTTGCAAGGGTTCTCTACATACTGCTTTGAATTGAAAATGACAAATTTGTTTTATCATATGAAGTGAGTTTAATTATGTATTTTAGTAGTACCCATCTATCAGTTTCCATCAAGCCAAGAGTAATAAAACCACCAAGAATTTGCAAAAACATTTCCAACCATCAGTTTTATCGATAAATGTTATCCTACTTCTCTATAATCCCTGATGTCCAAAAGATTGAGCAGCTTGTGTTATTATCTAATTTATCTGTTAAAAAACTCTGCTGCATTATCCACAGAACGACACAAAACTTCACCTTGACTATCTGAAAATAAAAAGAAAGACTTCATCTCTCTTCTTTTAGAACAATAGAAGTCGTTTTACCAATTTAAATCTACGCAGTTATTTGATCACAAACTTTACAGGACCAAATGCAACAGACCCTCCCTCCATTAAACATCAACCAGCATTGTGGTTATGGATGGGGGAGTCACCAACCACAGAACGACACCAAACTTTGCCTTGACTTAATCTGAAAATAAAAGAGACTTCCTCCTCTCTCTTCCTTCAGAATAAAAGAAGCTGTTTTACAAACTTAAATATATGTAGTTATTTGATCAGGTATGCATAATATGATAATTGCCCCTTCCAAATTCTTGGTTAGCAACAATTCCTCAGATAGTTGGCTTCATACCTTTGAATAAAGACTAAAGTTAATTAGTTTAATGCATATGAAAGCTCACGAGTCATTACATGGCTCGGCATTTTTTATCCTCTCGATCTTAAAAGACTATTTCAATATGTGATTCTTGGGCAAGGAAGTTGAAAACTAGATCACACCATGTAACATGAGGTCAGAGAGACTGTACATAAAAGCATAGGCACTTATAGTAATATTCATACCTAAAGTTTTCCATCCCATTTCATACTTGATAGGAATAGGCGTATCCTTTGTGCTCAGAAAGAGACCAATTGTTCAGGGTGTATAAACCATAAAACTCTGTATCTGAAGCCACCAGAAAGAAAAATACAGAGCAACTCATGCCAGATCAAACTCAGATAACATTGCACAAGCGTAGCAGCATGGGCAACAAAATTTTCTACTCT
This sequence comes from Iris macrosiphon, assembly GCA_036927795.1. Classification (NCBI taxonomy): domain Eukaryota; kingdom Viridiplantae; phylum Streptophyta; class Magnoliopsida; order Asparagales; family Iridaceae; genus Iris; species Iris macrosiphon. The sequence continues at coordinate 149,049,990 of JAYESA010000003.1, forward strand.
CTCGAATTAGCTTTGAGAAATATAGATCTCCTACTTTGGTCAAAACTCTAAAGTATTGCAGCTATGTCTGAACATTATCTTCAAAATTCCTTTTAGCAACTTCCACCTATGTTTTTCTAAATATTCTTGTTTCTCCCATCCTGTCAATCCAAAGTAAATCTCTCACTACCGTGCTTCTCAAGGACTCATCTTAGTCATCTAGATCACTAAATAACCCTTTGAGCTCACAAGCTTTCCAGTCCATACCCTTATCATGCAAGACTAGTTCAACCAGATATGAGATCCAGGCATACAGAACACTACAACCAGGTCGATTAGTACAAACATTCAGTCTTCTATAACTGCTCCTACAATCAAACTTACAATTGATTCAACGTTACTCCCAGGTATCGCAGCTATGTAAGAACCTTTATCTTCAAAATTCCTTTTAGCAACTTCCACCTATGGTTCTCTAAATCTTCTTGTTTCAACTATCAGGTCAATCCAAAGTAAATCTCTCATGATGTGCTTCTCAAGGACTCATCTTAGACATCTAGATCACAAATTAACCCTTTGATGCAGCTCATAAGCTTTCCAGTCCATACTCTTATCATGCAAGACTAGTTTGACCAGATATGAAATCTAGGTAAACTTTTTTTTCTTTATTTTTCCCGATCCGAACCCCCCCCCCCCCCCCCCCCCAACACCCCTTACCCGAAACCCCCCTACCCATGGCTCGAACCCAGCCCTCCCCTACCCATGTCCTTGGCCTTACCACGAGGCCATTCCACTCGGACGAAATCTAGGTAAACAGAACACCATAACCAGGTCTATTAGTAATTTAGTATAAACATTCAGTCTTCTATAACTGCTCCTAATTATGGAACGAGGAACGAAAACAAGAGCGTGGTACACCACTTGGTAGGCTTATTTGGAACACTTGGGGTGGAACGAAGTATGCAACTAGGAGTAATTTTCCTTGATTTACAGTAGGTGTAGGCCTCTTGATTGCTGCAAATTAGGTGCACGATGCAGTTTTCCTCCATCAATGGGGTTGAATCATGTCCCTTTTGTAATCAAAACAATCAGAAGTGTGCAACTACGAGTAATTTTGATTGTCTTGGTTTTGGACTTTTGAAACGCTACATTTACCGTTCCAAGATGCGGAATGAAATAAGAAATTTATGGAGCGCAAACAGTTGGGGGTTGAGCAATTTATGGTAACTTGGAATTAATCAATGACGAACTCGTCTTTCATGATTCCCCACAAATCTGTGGCGATCACAATGTATTGCTAATAAGCAACTAACTAGGTATGCCCTATTCTATACCTCCTTTTATCTCAATAACAATGATGTGCACTGTTTCTGCTCCTAACTTCCTATAAACAAGATATAATCATAATGGGTGATACTTGGCATAAAATCAAAGCAGATTCTGGAGATTGATAGAGTTTTATACCACTACAAACAAGTTGTTTTGACTATGCTTAAACTAGATGCCATCATAATATGATGCTTCCCTTGTGTTCTACATATCTGGTCAACTAGTAATTACAGTAGACCAGCTTTTTACAAGGGTTATATACCTTATTTAGTTTGTCAGAAACCCCTAAGAGCTTCATGTTTTGTGGACCTTATTCAGAACATTGATTTATAGGAACCAATAGGACCTCATAAACCGCAATCTTATCTTACTACCTTTTACTATTTTCATCAGCATGTTCAATTGTTCATTGTGTATGTTCTATAAATCATTGGGTCTAAGTATACCTTCTTGATTTACATCATTATAGACCTCAACAAAGTCGCCGCCACACATAGAGAACCCTTCAGTAATTCCTGCGCTGTTTGAAATGTGAAGGCAATGGAAAAGGTATAAATTAAAAAAGAAAAGTACAGCATACATACATACATACATAGAATATATGTACCAAACAGAATATAGAGTTAAGTAAATAGGTCAATCTACTTATTACAGTTAGGATGAATAATCCAAATAAATTGTGCTGCATAAGAACAATAGAATTGACAAAGGATGAAACCATAGTGTCTGCTAGCATTTGGTTAGAATTAGTTAGCAAGAAAGTTTATGAATGAAACACTCAGGATATGTATAAAAATGCAGTTACTGTTTATCGTATGTACACTTTGTTGAATATGAACAAATGTACTTCGAGTCTTACCATAATTATTTGTGTAAAGGCAACTGCTGCCAGTGCCATGTGAAAGGTTGAATCAATGTCGCAATGGTTGTTTTCTTTAGATTGCTCAAATTCCCAAGGAACTTTTGTATAAAAGTAATTGATATTCCATTTACGCAGTTAGTTGGTTTCCATCAAATATGTAGAATCATTTCATTTTACATCAAGTACATTCATGGTGTGAGATTCCAAGTGGATGACGTTAAATATGAAGCTTTACGGATGGTGATTGCTGCTAGAATCCATTAGACTATCTCTAACAACTTGATGAAACTTGATAAAAATGCACCTCTAACAACTTGAAGGGAAAAAAAGAGCCAACTGGATGGCGTTAAATATAAGACACTCATTCCAAACGGATCCTTTTGCATGGTGCAGCATAAAATCAATAGCATTCAGAAATTTTCACTTATTATTATTAGTTGATGCTGGCCCTAAAGCTTTGGAGATTTATATGTGGTTTTCAATGAGAAATCTGCATGAATTGCTCTCTTCATTGAGATCAAGACCCTTTGTGGTTCCCTACAAGGCACAACTGAGAGAGCTTGGTAAAGTGTTGTAAAAGTTATGATTCGCTGCATTTCATGAGGCAAAGGAAGTCACATGGCTCGCATTTTAGGAGATTTTATAAGGTAATAAAATCATGAGAGGTTCCAATGCTCTAAAGTGTAGATTGTCTGGTCAATATATTCAGGAGATTCAGAGCATCAGAGGAGATTATTTGTCTCAAGAAAAATAGCCTTTACATCATATAGAATAACCTTAGGGTTGGAACGAATGAGATCAACTTTAAGAGCACATTGCTTACCTTCATAAAATGAATAGTTAATTTGTCTCTTTGCAGTTTCTCATAGAAGCTTCCTCCGATTCAATATTTTGTTCCAAATATTTCTGTACAGTTTACACTTTCTACTTGGATAAGGAGATCCAAAGCCGGTTAATATTTTAGGGGTTCAACATTCTTATAGAGACCGACTTCAACAATGTGGAGATGACATTTAGTTTAGGCCATCTTTACTGTCACATCGTTAGTAAGGACCCACTCAGTTAATCCACGACAGCTATCATAAAATGGTAACAACCAGAGGTTGTAGATGCCAACATTTGTTGGTAGCATATATTTGAATTCATAATCAGTATATGGACTATGGAGGACAGAAATCTTTATTTTATCATCAACAAACATCGACTTGAAAAGGTTGACATGGCAAGGAAAAAAAAGGGGTTGTGTAATGCATGCTCATTTTCAAACATAATTTTGTAAAAGTAAAGTGCTGGTGAAGTATGTTTGGCCAACTCATTCTTTTGAGGTGAGAACCTGATTAGCTTCACTCAGAGTATGTTGGCAACAAAAGCCTAACATGGAAACTAGGGAACTACTGGAAAGTCCTAGTTTCCTCTTGTTTATTGTTTGGTTTCAATTTGAAACCAAGTTTAGAAACTTTATACCAAATCAGCAAACTGATAAGTAGGGTCTTGTAAAAAAGTTGAGAGCATTGCAAAAAGTTTGCACTGGGTCAAGTAATCATAAGAATAAAGATGAGAAATTGGAAAATCCGAGTCAAATGGAAGCAGATAAAAGTAGGGTGATGTGGTTCATTAGTTTTTTTTTTCCTTTTTTCTGTTGTCTTGTTTTGTTGAATGCTCGGATTTTGAGCTAAATATCGTGTGGGAGAGACTTGTTTCCCAGGCTAGGAAGCACAGACTTCAAAAATCTGGGCCGTGCCATGTCGGACACATCGGACACACCGCAGACACTCCAAAATACACTAAGACACACCAATATATGTGATGTGTCCTTGTCGGCGTGTCCTTACCGTGCCATATCGTATCTGTGCCCGTGAAACATATATTCCAGGTCTTCTGCCCAGAGAAGAAACACTACCAACTGGCTGCAATGGGAAACCATAGAAGTTGTAACTTGTAACACGTCTCCCTACTAAATTCACCGTGTTCAACAATACACACATGTTATCTGTGTGACACTTCTGTAGATAAAGACGAAGTTGTCTACTTCTACAAATCATAAAATATTCATGATTCGTATTGGTACTTCAAATATAGATGGATGGTTCCGCATTTGAACTCTTCTACGGAAAGGAAAGACCCATTGATTTTGAGGTAAACTATTTGAGCCTTAGCTCGAGCTCAACTCGAGCTTTAACACCTCGCAAACGGCTAACAACCTAGTTAAGCTGATCACAAGCCATTGGAGCTTGAGTTTAGCTTGAATATTGCCTTGCAAGCTTGAGCTTGCGATCAGCTTGATAAAGTCTAACCTTGAAAGAGCCAAGCTTGAGCATGCCAAACTACTGTGAACTCATTCTGCTCAACCCCACTCCCTACCTATTACCCCCAACTCATTTGTTCTTCTCCGTTAAACTCAGCTCCCACAACTCACTCTTCTTCGAGCTCATGATAACAATATTCACCACCACAAACGGAACCTCCTCGAGCTCATGATCCTCCCACATTATCACAACCAAAGTTGCGAATTTTAACTAACCTGCACTGCCTCCAACTCTATCTCCATCTCCCAATTCGACCATTATGACCTCGACGCCAGGCATGTTGTCCTGTTTCTGATGACAACTATCTGTTTCTGATGACAACTATGACGATGGCTTGCACGGAAATTATGAGTAAGCGGGACTCAAGAAGAGAAGAAATGAGTAATGTTTTGATCAAAGAGTTTTCTTTCCACTCGACACCTTTGGTTACATACATGGGTTAGGTTATATTTCTGTCAGCATACGTCAAGCATGTCCTCATAAGTAGACTTCCCTTTTTAGGATGTGAGGGACTTGTAGGCAAATAATAAGATTCAGAGGACCAAAACCGAAATAAGCTAGATTAAGAACTTGTATAAAAAAAAACACATGTTAAACATGTGTATATTAACCAACAATAGTTGTATGGCCGTGTCAAGATTTAAGGATAGTTGTTCAAACAGTCTCCATGTGGCACCCACAAGCTTCACTAATCATATATTAAAAAGTTATTTGTATTCTCTTGAGAAATGGGGGGTAGTAGCAATTAAATTAAAAGGCATTAGTTTTTTTTTTTTTTTGGGTGGGTGGGTGGGTGGGTGTGGGGGGGGGGGGGGGGGGGGGGGAGCAGGCATTTACACTGATTTACACCCGGCAAAGTATACTAGCAACTCAAAAAACATCGATTTAAGCAATGATATAAATTACAGAAAGTTCTTGCTGAGAATGCACAGCTTAAATACACTTCAGTGGTAAGTGAAATAGCCCATAAAGAAAGTTTGGCATAATTTAATCTCGTGCTACTAAGGGATAGATGAGCATAAGCATAGATACCAAATACCTTGCTGATGAATGTCTGGAAATGAAGACTGGACGAAGTTGGTCATCATCCAATAGAGAATTACAGTTGCTATGAATCCAAGGATGAATAGTCCACTCACCAGCAACTTGAGTGCTGATAAAAGATAAAAGTAATCCTTATCAAAAAAATAAAATATAGAAATAATATACATCATTTGGTACCCTAATCTTATGCAAATGAACAGATGGCAGGGAACAGCAGCAAAAAAATTGTGTATGTTGCCTGTAACCCCTCAACATCTACAGACAGAAATTGGGACCTTTCAAGTGTATATGTTTATTAACCTTTTGCACCTAGACAGAGATTATTCTGTGAAGTTTTTTTTTTTTTAAGAATGTACCCTTCGCATGGTGCAATAAATAGTGGGGAAAAAGTTACAGAAAAGTTCTGTCTCTCTCTCGGATAGAGAGGGGGAACGGCGGGAGGGATGTAAGGTGGAAGTAGTAAGTCACCATTCTTGCAGTACCGGGGGAGGGGGAGGCAGCAAAAGAGGTACATGAAGAGGAGGGAGACCAACGAAGAGGGGGAGACCAACGAAGAGGGAGGAGATAGAGAGGAAAGAGAAT